>AWWV01013382.1:0-37962 GCA_001974805.1 Corchorus capsularis | reverse complement strand
CTAGTATTTTTGAAAGTTATATTCCAATGATATCCTAATTTTGAGAATCTGCCCTATAAATTGTTGAAAGTTGGAGCTAAACGTTAAGCTAAAATTATACCAAAAATTTTATGAATTAATTTAGTATGACATAATTTTAATGGTTGGTCCCATAACTGACATGACGAAATTGTCCTATTTAATAATTTCTCCAAACAAATCAATTAATCAAACAAATTAATTAAGAAAGTCTACAATTTTCATAACATTCTTTATTTCTCAATAATTTCCAATTTTATTTGTTTTCATTCTCTTACATATATTTTAAATAGATTTCAATTCTGAGAAAGTAAATAAGAAACAAAAAGAATAGATGTAACATGTACAATGTTTTTTACGGAGTTTTTAGTTCTAAAGCATTCATTCCATTGTTAAAATATATACCAGATTAATGTGTCTACAATTCCATTCCATTGTTAAAATACTAGATTAAGGCAACTTATAATTATTATTCACTAATAATTAGATTTGAATATCTCTAAAACAATTGGTTTTAATTAATTTTTCTCTTATTAAGAACTTGACTTGATTTGAATATTTTCAACCCACAATTAATTAGAATTATTGCAATTTTCATTAATTTATTTTATTAAAAATTGTTTAAAAAGTTTACAAGGTTTCTAAAATCTTTTGAAGCAAGATTTCTAAAAAACTTAAAAAGCTAACTTAAAAAGATTTAAGAAGAATACCAAAAAAATCCTATAAGGTTACTGAAAACTTAATGATATTACTTAAAATCTTTACAAGTTATTACAAAAATTAGTAAGACCATTAAAAGATTTTAATAAGGTTACCAAGAAAAAGGTTACTAATTACAATTTTAACAAGTGTACTTTATTATTCGGTACATCAAGTTAACAAGTATGGTAATTAAAATACGAACATATTCCAAAATAAAATTTTGAATTGTTTTTCATCCCCGAGGCAACGATCGGGTTTAAAATTAGTTCAAAATTAATCACTCACTTCCACAATATGTATCACTATATTAATATTTCAAATTAGTTTTTTGGAAAATTTTTTTTCACTCCCGGGCAACGACCGGGTTATAAACTAGTATATATATTAAAACTATAGACATTGGACAAAAGTTATTTAATACCGAAGTCCTCTCCTTCTGACAAGTGGCATGCATTAATTAAATTTATTAAATAATTACATCCTAACTATTATGTTTTAGATCCACAATTATCTCATCAATTAATTGATTAATTTCATTGTTAAATGCTAATTTAGTGCAATCCTTATTCACTAATATTGTGATTTTAATATTTTTTAAATCAATTAGTGTTAATGAATTTTTACACTTATTAAGAATTTGATTTGATTATGCATCAAGAAAAGAATTTGATTACTACGGATAATTAAATGCAAATTTCATTTTAGATCCAAAATTAACTCCTAAACTATGGCCCCTAATAAATTACTACGGTTTTTTTCTCTATATATAAAGGGTCCTACTAGCACTATCAAACCCTTATATTTTCATTTCACATTTCTTTACTACATTTTATTTTGCCCCACTCCATCGTTGTAAGTTTTTATATTCAATTTTCTTTCACGTATTTAAAATTTTAAAATTATTTTTTTGAGATATATTATTATTTTCTTATATAAGATTCTTTATTTTTTTCATTATTTTATATCTATTATCCTTTTGACATGGTTTCTTATATATGTCTTATGCGTATTTAAAATGTATGATTATTTTTCTTTATTTTGTAACTTTATTGTTTGCTTATTATTTTTCTTATATTTTTTGAAAGACTAACTTTATATTTTATTTTATGGTATATAAAGCTATTTGACATGGTATCTTTTGGGTTAAATTGACGCACTAATTTTGATTGGAAAATTACTAACAATTTCTTACAATATAAACTCATCCAATTACCGTTGTCACTTTTTATCATAACCATATTCACACATACAATTCTGTTCCTTTCTTTTTTTTTTTCTTTGTCCGTATTAACTATTATTATTCACATCTAATTAGTGGTATGCCTCTCTTATTGAAAATATTGTACTCTTTTTTTTTTTGCCTTAGATAATATTGTACTTGATTAAAAAGCATAAAGAAAAATCTAATTAAGCCAAGGAAATTTCCTTTTTTTTTTTTTCATTTTTCAAGGAAAGTTACATAAATGGAATTATGGTATTAAGGACATTTGTATGGAAAAATCAAGTTAACGTGGTAATTGGGAAAATTACAAATGCAAATTATGTGTTGATTTTGATGAGAAATTTCCTAACAATTTTTAATTATTTACAAAAGAAAACAATTATACGATGTCCTATATTTTTTAAAATTCTATTCCAATGATGTTCTAATTTTGAGAATCTACCATATAAATTGTTTGGACTAAACCTCAAACTAAAATTATGCCTAAATTTTTACAAATTTCTCCAAACAAATCAACTAGTCAAACAAATTGATTAAGAAAGTCTCTAATTTTTAATAGTGTTGCAACCATTATAATTATGGATTCCTTACAAAAACAACAATCTCTGCATTCTATACGTACATAATACAAATTTAACAACTGGTTACAAATTGAATGTGTCTTCATATGTGCCTATTAAGGCAAGAAACATTTTCATTAATAAAATGCATTAATTAACAAATTCGGTCAATACCATAAAAAGTGCATCTTATTTTTCATTTATTTTAATTGATGCCTCAATTTTGGTAATTACTTTTTTGTAAATTATGATGGTAGTCTCAATTTTTGTAATTAAATTCCAATGTAATTTTATTATATATCCTCAATTTTGGCAATTAGTATTGATGTAATTTTTTATTATATATATTCTCAAATTTGGCAATATGTATCGATGTACCATCAAATTTCCATATAATTATCCCCAATTCCATCTGATTTCGATATATTGTTAAGGAGCCCTAATAAAAGTTTAGGGATTAGAATAGAATTCATCTCACTGTTTTTATCACATTTATTTACATGGCATATTTTATTGGCAAATTCAAATCTAATCAATGAATAATTGAAAGGTGGAAATGTAATGGGAGAAATTAGTATAGCAATTAACAATTTTCTTTTTCAATTTTTAATATTTATCTTATATAAGGAAAAAATCGCATTATTTTTACTCCATATATGCTTTTTGTCAATCCTACTTAAGTTTTAAAAGTAAGATTTGATAATGAAAGATTAGTAAATGTTAAATCAATCCGTATATTAATTTCCCAATTGGAAAAGAAAAATTTTAGCAACATGTCATCTTTCTTTGGTAACATTTAATATTAATGGAAGGTGGTTAAAATTTTTAAGAATGACAAATTTATAAATTATGAAAACTCCTTGGTAAACATGTTAGTTTATTTCTTTGTAAAATTAGGAAGTAAATTTGGTAACCTTTAATATTAATGAAAAGTTACTTAAATTTCTAAGGATGAGAGGTTACTAAACTCATTTTTATTTTATCTCTTTTGATTTTGTTAAAAGGGAAGCAAATGTACTTGCTCACAATATTGCTCATTCTGAGTGTAAGGTGGGGGGTGAAATGGTGTGGTTAGGCTATTTACCAGCACACATTTGTAATCTTTCTCATTCATAGTATGAATAAATAATCTACATTTATATATAAAAAATGTAAAGTCTTAAAATTTTAACTCTTTAATTTTGTTAAATAATGCAATGAATTTGCTAACTTTGATGCCAATGAAAGGTTACTAAAATTTTAAAAATTCATGGTTACTAAAAATTTCTATAGATTAGAGGTTACTAAAATTATGTAAAGTCTTTACAAAATTTTGTCAAATGTTACCATTTTTTTTTTGTTATGCAGTAAATTTGGTAACTCTTAATATTAATGAAATGTTTCTAAAATTTCTAAGAATGCAAGGTTATTGAAAAATCTAAGATGAGAAGTTACTAAATTTATGTAAAATCATTAACTTTATTAACATATTACTTTTTCTTTAATATTGATAAAAATGTTACTCAATTTTTTAATAATACATGGTTAGTAAAAATTCTAAAGATGTGCGATTGTTAAATTTATGAGTCTCTGTCCTCTAAAAGTATAATACCTTTTTCTTTGTTGAATAATATAATAAACTTGGTAGCCTTCAATATTGACAAAACATTACGAAAATTGACATAAATTTACATTCTAAATTATCAAATATAATAATTTACATTCTAAATCATGTGAAAATCATAAGAAATTTCCTAACAATAATTTTTAGAATTGTTTTTCATCCCCGGGCCGGGTTCTAAACTAGTACCATTTAAAAGGAAATCTTACATTTTATGACATTATTGGATAAGATTTTAAAATGGTTTAATGAACAAAATGACCCTCAAATTATCACTAAACTAACAACATTACTTGATTGCTTTATTGTCTATTTTAGTTGGTTGTGAGAAAATTTGTGAGAAATTCTGAAAAATTAGTATCGCGAGAGATACACTTGCCTTATATATTTTAGTGGTATAATGCCTTATATATTTTAGTGGTATAATAAGATGCATACAGCACAGGTTATTAATCATTGAACTTTTTCTTTCTTTTTCCTATTGCCAAAAAAAAAACTTTTTTTTTTTTGGGTTTGATGGGGATTATTATACTATAGTTGTCAACTCTACAGGTGACGTTCATTGCATGCGAACTTTTTAAGGCCAAAACGTGAGAGAGAGAAACTGAGGAAATTTAATTAAGATTATCTATATGTATATTTTCAACGATCAATCTGAGGAGAAGAGGGAGTATGATTATTTTAGGACCATGGTTCACCCCTTAATAGGTGCTCGAAATCATTAAAAATTATCGTTGACTACTTTGAGTATATTAATTAATTAATTAGTATTTAATATTTAATTAATAATAATGCAATCTCTCAAGTTTTTTTTTTTTTTTTTTTTTTCCAAAAATCTGCAAGCACAACCTTCAACGAACAAAAAGAGCCAATAGATTTCTTGACTTTTGAGATTGAACTACATTATTATTTTAGTATAAGTATTAAAATATGAATCTCCAAAGGCTGAAATCTCGTTGCACCGTCTCCCTATATTTTAAATGAACAACAATAATGACATTATTAAGACTTCCTTTTTCTTTTTTTTCCCTTCCTCTTAAAGCAAAGGGATCAGTTGTCAGTTTTTTTATATGAGTATAAACAAGAAGTAAGAAAGAGAGCCCTAAGTAACTAGAGTTCGATCGGTGTGATCCAATGGCGGAAACAAGCTCACCGTTACCCTTACTTTTTCGGCGACGATCAAGCGGCGAGGTATTGAAGAATTTGGCCACCGTCTCCAGCAGCCTATTACCGGCGTTTGGAACCGTCGTCGACGACGGATACCTGCACCTCAGGAAATACGTTATCGCTCCTTATGATTTTAGATACCGGTCAGTTTCTTTCATGCTTCTCTTCAATAATTTTGTGTTATAATTAGGTCAATGCACATTAATTTTTTTTTTCTCGCATAGATTATTAAGTGTTATTATTAATTAAATTCAATTTCAAGGTTTAATTTGGTTAGTATGATTTAATTTAATTAGATGGTGGCAAACGTTTTTGGTGGTGCTGGTGTTGTACTCGGCGTGGGCATCTGTTTTCGAGTTGGCATTCAAAAAAGCATCTCGAGGGGCGCTGTTGGTGATGGATTTGGTGGTGGATGTGTTCTTCGCCGCTGATATCTTCTTAACTTTCTTCGTCGCTTACTTGGATAAATCAACCTATCTCCTCGTTGACGATCACAAGAAAATTGCTTTGAGGTATGCTATTGCCACCCTACTACTATTTCTCATTGGTTTCTTTTCGTGAAATGCGATTGCGAGCCGCCCTTAAACTGTTTAATAGTCCAAAAAGACTTGCCTCACCTCGGCCTTGTGAGAGTCAAATCCCAAACGTAGAAGGCTGAAATTGCTGTCCAGGCCCACTTACAAAATGGCTTATTAGATATGCTGGTCCATGAAATTGTAAAAAGAGACAAATTAGCCCTTAAACTTTTTTTTTGTTTCAATTGCATACCTGAACTAGTGAAGTTGCAAAAGGGAGACAAATTAACTCTTTTCGGACGAAAATTTTACATGGTTCCCTTAAATTTCCGTTCAATTGTTAATCCAACCATACCAATTTCCATTAAATAAATTTTTGTCCAATTGTTATGTTAACGGAACCATACCAATTTCTGTCAAAATATGATTAAATTTGCCTTTTTATATTACAAAATGAATGCATATATTAGGCTAGAACTGTCAACAAAATGTTTAACTACGCAATTACACTAAGTTAGTATCTGGTAAATTCTAAAGTTGTATTTAATCTATCTTGGCCTGAAGATTTATGCGTTTGAATGTTAATAGTGATTGCAAAATATGTGATCCAATATCTAAAATGATTCCTTTTTCTTTTTCAGATATGTCACAAGGTTCTGGTTTTTTATGGATGTAGCATCCACTCTGCCATTTCAATTCATATACAGAATCTTCACTGGCAAATGGCACTCTGGCGATGTCTTTGGCTTCCTCAACTTGCTTCGGCTATGGCGTCTTCGGCGTGTTAGTGAACTCTTCAAAAGGTGATTAAATCACGTCTATAACAATAATCGTACATAAGCAATCTTTTTAAGCATACCCCATTTTCAAGCTTTATAGATTCTTATCTTATATGAATGAATTCATTTTGTTATATATAGGTTAGAAAAGGACACGCGTTTCAGCTACTTTTGGACAAGACTCCTTAAACTAATTGGTGTAAGTATGATTTTGTACTCTCGCTTCTGATTTCTCCCTCTGCATCGATCCATATAACTAAGTTTGCAGGTAAATTTCATTTTACTCGCTGGCCTTTGCTAGGTTACGGTATTTGCTGTGCATTCAGCTGGTTGCTTCTATTTCTTTCTGGCTGCACACCATAAAGATCCAGTTAAAACATGGATTGGAAGTGAGGTTGAAGATTTTAAGCATAGAAGTATATGGCTAGGCTACACATATTCCATGTATTGGTCAATTGTCACTCTCACCACAGTCGGCTATGGAGACTTGCATGCAGTGAATAAAGGAGAGAAGATATTTAACATGATGTATATGTTATTCAATATTGGCCTTACCGCTTACATAATCGGTAACATGACAAATCTCATTGTCCATGCTGCAGTCAGGACCTTCGCCATGGTGATTCTTCTTTCCCTCCATTTTTTTCACTTATTAAGAACATCTTTCATCAAATAGACCATCATAAACTCGATATCATGTCTTGACAGAGAGATACTATCAATGAGTTATTGCGTTATGCGAGCAAGAACAGGCTTCCGGAAGGGTTGAGAGAACAAATGCTGGCACATATGCAACTCAAGTTCAAAACAGCAGAGTTACAGCAAGAAGAAGTGCTCCAAGACCTGCCTAAGGCAATAAGATCCAGCATTTCCCAACACCTTTTCCGCAAGACTGTTGAAAAGAGCTACCTATTCAATGGAGTCTCAGAAGACCTTGTTTCTCAGCTGGTACAAACATTTCAATTTCTTTTCATATAGTAGCATCTTGCTGGGAAATTTAACTTTCGAACCTCACATTTACTATGGTATGGCTGCCATTGAGTACTTCTTCATGGTTATTTCTGTTTATAGGTGTCAGAGATGAAAGCAGAATATTTTCCACCAAAGGTTGAAATTATATTACAAAATGAGATTCCCACAGACTTCTACATTCTAGTATCAGGAGCAGTGGTAAAGCATTATAGTTCTCTATCAAATGTTTATGCATTCTATTCAACATCATTTGCAGAATCTAAAGCTCTTTCAAATTGCAGGATGTGCTCACATACAAGAATGGAACAGAGCAGGTAAATCTTTTCTTAGCAGTGTCTATCTTCATAATGCTTGCATTTGTAAGCTGTAAAGCTTTAAAAGCCAAAACACATATGTAACTTAAAGCTTTTATCTTTCATTTCTTATTATCTTAATCTAATATACCATCTTTCTGTTGCAGTTTTTGACAAAACTAGGATCTGCAGATATGGCAGGAGAAATTGGGGTGATTTTCAATATCCCCCAACCTTTCATTGTGAGAACTAAGAGGCTCTCCCAAGTTATTAGGATAAGTCATCACCATTTTAAACAAATGGTACAACCAAACAGTGAAGATGGAAAGATTATTATTACCAACTTTATGCAGGTTTGTATATAGTCTCATTTTCTCCTTATAGAAGTCTACTTTATGATTCTAGACAAATTCAAGAGCACTTCTTCACTTCAGTCCTTCTATTCTCAGTATTTGAAAGGGTTAAAAGATGACATACGACAGGAAATACCTTTCCTAACAGAATTGCTGGAAGAGCAAAGCATGGAGGTATGTGTTCATCCAGAAACAATTAGATTTACAGAATGAAAAGAATGTATTAGATTGAAAATCTAGACCATTTTGTTTGATTAAAAGTTGATAAGATTCTATTATGTCTCTGATCGATGCAGCCTATAGGCCAAGATGAGCAACAAAATAGAGAAGGGTTGGATTCCGCAAATGCAAATCCAGAAGGTAAATTATTGATTAATGATGATAGCCTATAAAAGTAAGAAATTTCGAAGTATATCACTGCTGAGAGCCTGAGACCATACAGAAAATTTATTGATTCTACCAATAATTTGCAGGAACACTAAAAACTTCCAATCCTTCATTAAGTGCAAGAACCGTCAGGGTGATAATCCATGGGCATCATCCTAATGAAGGAACAATGTCGAGTGAGGGATTGGGAAAGCTAATATATTTGCCTGACTCAATCGAAGAATTATTTAGAATAGCAGGTATTACACAACTATACAAGCTTCTTAAAATGCCTATATCTGTTTTCTTTCACATGAAATGCTAGAAGACTTGAAGGGAAAGAATGTTTATGGGATACTTAAATTTGGTTTATTTGGTTAATGCAGAGGAGAAATTTGGAAACAGAGGAAGCGCCATTCTTATGGCCGACGGCTCACAAGTTGAAGAACTAGATGCTCTGAGAGAGAATGATCACTTGTTCATTATTTGAGCAGTTAACTAAATATTGTAATGCACTGAACTGTAAAGAGGAAACAAATTTGCTTGTGTGTGCATATGCCCTGTTTGCAGACATTATGCATAGCCATTGAGCTTTAGCTTCAATGCTAAGTCATATGGTTTAATACTAAATATACATATCTTCAGTTACAAATGCAGTAGTTATCGACAAGATGAATTCAATTCGCAGGTTGTAATTATGGAACCGCAGCATTCATGGCTAAGGATACAAAACATAGCTTGCTCTCAACTTCTCTAATGAACATGATAAATGGGCTACACAATACGAGCCAGCCCTCTTCTATCCCCAATCTCATTTTGCTCTTCTTAGGATTCGAACTCAAGACCTCTCACAAGAATCTCAAGCTTGAAAAACCATAAGACATTTTTTTTTGGATACTTATGGCTACGGGAAATGGAACCCAGTCACTGGAACACTCAACCATGATGTTGATGGCTTTTAAATGACTTTTTCAGTTTTATTTTCTTCATCCTGAGATCCTTTTAAGCCAAGAAAGTTGTCAATTTAATATAGTATAAAATAAATAAACAAGAAAGCTGGCTATCCTGAGATCCTTAAATATAGTATAAAATAAATAAACAAGAAAGCTGGCTAGGCTAGTATCTATAGTTCGGTTTCTCCAAGGGAGCGCACAATAATGGCGGAAACAAGCTCATCATTACCCTTACCATTACGGAGACGATATTCAAGCGGTGAAATAAAGAATTTGACCTCTGTTTCAAGCAGCCTTATACCAACGTTTGGAAAGGTTGTTGACGATATTGGATACCTACACCTCAACAAATATGTTATTGCTCCTTATGATCGTAGATATCGGTCAGTTTCTTTTTAATCATTAACTCCTATATATACAATTGTTTCTTTGAATATACCATGTTAATTTAGCTAGAGTGGATGGTTAATATCACTAGTATATATATAAAATCTAAATTGTGTCATGGATAATGCAGATGGTGGCAAATGTTTTTGGTGGTGCTGGTGTTATACTCGGCGTGGGCATCAATTTTCGAGTTAGCTTTCAAAAAAGCATCGAGAGGGGCGCTCTTGGTCGTTGATTTGGTGGTTGATGTTTTCTTCGCCATTGATATCATCCTAACTTTCTTCGTCGCTTACTTGGATAAATCAACCCATCTTCTCGTTGATGATCACAAGAAAATTGCTTTGAGGTTTGTCACTATTTTGAAAGGTTTTCCTTTCAGTCGCCTTGGCCCTTGAAAGAGTTATAAACCCAAAGTTAAAAGGCTGAAATTGGTCATTAGGCCCACTACCCAAATTAATCAAGCAAACAAGAACTGAGTGCAAAAAATGTGTTTTATCTGATATTCTGATTAATTACTTTCGTGCTTATTTTTTCAGATACATCACAAGATTTTGGTTCTTTATGGATGTAGCATCCACTCTGCCATTCCAGTTAATATATAAAATCTTCACTGGAAAATGGCACACTGGTCAAATCTTCGGCTTCCTCAACTTGCTTCGGCTTTGGCGTCTTTGGCGTGTTAGTGAACTCTTCAAAAGGTTATTAAATCATGTCTAATGATACAAATTTAATAACTAAATGCATATTCTTCTTAAGCAAACCTCATGTTCATCTCCCATGTACATTTCTAAGAGCTTCAACTTAGAAAAGTTGGATTAAACGCAAAGAAAACTTACCGGGTTTGAACTCATTTTTGAGACAGGTTAGAAAAGGACACACGCTTTAGCTACTTCTGGACAAGAATCCTCAAACTAATCTGTGTAAGTATGATTTTATACTAGTGCCTCTCCTCTCTCTTTGTCCATCACCAACCACAACATCTACAGGTAATTTTCATTTTACTCGATGCTAGGTTACAGTATTTGTAGTACACTCGGCTGGTTGCTTCTACTTCTTTCTGGCTGCACACCACAAAATACCGGCTCACACATGGATTGGGGCAAAGAAAGATATTAAAGACTTAAAAGATAATGCAGACTTTAAGCAGAAAAGTATATGGCTAGGCTACACCTATTCCATTTATTGGTCAATTGTCACTCTTACCACAGTTGGCTATGGAGACTTCTATGCAGTAAATGAAGGAGAGAAGATATTTAACATGATTTATATGCTATTCAATATTGGACTTACTGCCTACATAATTGGTAACATGACAACTCTCATTGTCCATGCTGCAGTCAGGACCTTTGCTATGGTGATTCTTCTTCCCTCCTTTCACTCATAAATTAAACTGCATCTTCCATCAAATAGACCATAAACTAGATCATGTCTTAACAGAGAGATGCTATCAATAAGATTTTGCGTTACGCAAGCAAAAATAGACTCCCAGAAGGATTGAGAGAGCAAATGCTGGCACACATTCAACTAAAGTTCAAGACAGCAGAGTTACAGCAAGAAGAGGTGCTACAACACCTGCCCAAGGCAATAAGATCAAGCATTGCCCAACACCTCTTCTGCAATACGGTTGAAAAATGCTACCTATTCAATGAAGTCTCAGAAGATTTTGTTTCTCAGCTGGTACCTATATTTCCATTCTTTTAAATAAAAACCTCTCATTTAGTCTGTGGTCTGGGTTGCCATTGAGGATTTGGCTTGTATATCTAAAGCGAAAAATATTTATCTTTCACCCTAAAAAAGGTCACATTCCTAAACATCACAGTGGGTTTTCAGTCATGAAATTTCCCAAAACTAGTACTTGAAAACCGCCTAACCTTACCATATAAGTATGTAGCTATCTTACAGCACTTTTTATTTTCTTCTTACAGGTATCAGAGATGAAAGCAGAATATTTTCCTCCAAAGGTCGACATTATTTTACAAAATGAGATACCTACAGATTTCTACATTCTAGTATCAGGAGCAGTGGTATAGCATCATTTTCTCTCAATTGTTTATGCCTTCTATTTACCCTCAGATGCAGAAACTTAACCTCTGAAACCGCAGGATGTGCTCACATACAAGAATGGAACAGAGCAGGTATATAGTAGTTGTGTAATTTCACAATGCTTGCATTTATAGAAATCTATAACTAATGGCCAAACAGTTGAATGAGTCGAGTCAGAGCAAAATATTCCTATTGACTCAGAAAATGGCAATGGAACTACTAAAACATCAAACTGAAACTATATATGGCAATGGTATCGTAAAAACAAACCTTCACCGACAAAGCCAATACAAATATTCTGAAAGACAATATCTTTTTGACTTCTGACAGGTTCAGAAGTAACTCATTCCTTTCCCAGAGTTTTTCTAAAATGATGAGCTTGACCCTTATCCTTTTATGCTTCCAAAAAAATGCTGCAGTAGATAAAAAAGACTATTTACTTAAAAAACCAAGGTAAAATAGGAAACGAGTCTCAATACATTAACAGCAAAATCAATTATCAACACCTTTTAGCTCCCCTCTACAAAAAATGAACACAAGATACACCATATGGAGAAAATATGATCATGAGAAAACATTTTGACAATTTGATCAAAGAAGATCCAAATGCATGTTTGTAATGTGAGGGTTACTTTATTGAGATTATCAAAAAAAAAATCATATACAAGCACTACAGCCAATTAAAGAGCTATGTAAACAAAAAGAAGAAGAAGAGAATAAAAGGCCACAATATATGTCATGCATGTAAAGTTAAACGAAGCTTCTTTCTATCCATTTCTTATCATAAACTAACTTCTCGTCTTCCATTTTAAGTTTTTGTCAGAACTAGGATCTGCAGATATGGCAGGAGAAATTGGGGTAATTTTCAATATCCCCCAACCATTCACAGTGAGAACTAAGAGGCTCTCCCAGGTTCTCCGGATTAGTCATCATCATTTCAAACAAATGGTGCAACCAAACAGCAAAGACGGAAAGATTATTATAACTAACTTTGTGCAGGTTTGTAAACTTTATTGTCACAATTGCTACATACAAATCCAATCTATAGTAAATTCTACACTCATCACTCATAGGGGGAAATTAAGCAGAGGAACCATAGCTGATTTGGGAAAATCAATGAAACCTCAGTCATCTCTTGAAGGACAGATATCTTCCATCCATTATTCTTTTAATGACTTTAGTTTAGCCAAATGCAAGAGCACTTCTTTACTCTAGCTCTTCTAATCGCAGTACTTGAGAGGCTTAAAGGAAGACATGCGACAGCAGATAACATTCCTAACAGAATTGCTGGCAGAGCAGAGTATACAGGTAATGTCTTCATCCAGGAACAATTAGATTAGCGGAAACGTATGCCAGAAACGTGATTTATTAGGACTCAAAATAGAAAACTGGATTTACTAAAAATCTAGATCATTTAGTTGGATTAAAGAGTTTATTAGATTCTGTTATGTCTCCTTTTTGCAGCCTACAACACAAAATGAGGACCAACGAAACAGCGAAGCACTGGATTCCAAAGATGCAGATCCAGAAGGTAAATGATTGATTGATGATATTCAATATAAGTAAGAAATTTCAAGTATATACTACCTAGATGACATTAAACTCCAATAAGTCCAGACAAACTATGGATGCACAGCCGGAGAACCATATTCTTAATTAAATTGGTAACTGCTAATACCTGTAGTAGCAGCCATTGTTACTATCATAGAAACAAGTTTAATATAATTTCACATAATCATATCAAGTTGACTCTTGACTAGCATGTCATGCCTATAGCCAATGATGTCAAATAAATCCAGATATATGTTCTTTAATAAATTACATAGGATTTGGTGGACATTTGCGACTTATTGATTGTACCACTTTGCAGGAACACCAGACACTTCCAGTCCATTTAGTGCAAGCAGCATCCGGGTGATAATTCATGGGCATCATCCAACTGAAGGAACAATGTCTAGTGAAACATTGGGAAAGCTAATATATTTGCCTGACTCAATCAAAGAGCTATTTAGAGTAGCAGGTATCACCAAAGTACTAGCTTCTTGAAAAGCCATATTAGATTATATAACCCAACAACAACTCATTCCTAGTGAAGGTCATTATGTACATGACAGCATGCTGAAGGATTTAATCTTGAGAACTCATCCATGAAGCTAATGTTATTAAATAGAATAATCACTTAACTTTGGTCAAAAACAAAAAGACTGATCACTTAAAAGAGGAAAGCAGCATGTTCTTGGATACTCAACTATTATTGAATAAAGAATGAAAAAGACAGCAGTAATGCGGGAATGCTGAATTTTGTTCTATTTGGTTATTGCAGAGACAGCATTTGGAAAGAGAGGAAGCACTATTATTATGGCTGATGGGTCACAAGTTGAAGAACTAAATGCTTTGAGAGAGAATGATCACTTGTTCATTATTTGAATGTTAAAAGTAATATGATCAGTTATCCATTCATCAATCTGTTTAAGTGATGATTAACAATTCACTGAGGGATATGTGTGCCAGTGTGTATGCACTTGTTTGTGGACAGAAGGCAATGCATGTTTAGCTATTGGGCTTTAGTGATATTAAGTGCTAGCATTTAATATTAACCTATATTCAGTTATCACATTCTCCATAAAAATGAATATGCATGTAGTTTTGGAAACAATAGAGCTTACAAGTTTCAGTCTCTATTATTCAGCATGTCTAAAACAGTGTAGGCAGCTTTCTGAAATCGTTCCTTCTCTTCCTCCAAAACTTTCTTCCTTTCAAGAGCAGAGTCTTTGCACTTCTCCATCTCTTCCATTATTCCCAAGGAGTTTTGATCAATTTCACTGCATAAATTTATTAAAGGTAAGCAGAAAATAATTGATAGGATAAATTATTTTCAACAGGCTAATATTGGTTTGATTAGACTTGTCTCCCTGAATCTAAACATAATGACAATGGAAAGAGTGAGAGAGTGAAGAATGTCTCATCTGGAAAATAATGATTGAGCAATCCTGGAGGACAGCATAGAACAGGCATTCATGGGTTTCACATTTACATTTTTTTTCTATAAACTAACTGCGGCATATTATAAGTGAATAAAAGAAAATTAGGTGATATAGGACTCATGATTGGTCAGTTTGTTAGCACTAAAGTTACAAGGCAATTGATAAACAGAAACTACAATCACAAAAGCCTAGTCACACAGGGGAGTCTGTTTCACTTCCGGAGATAGATCGCAGCATTCATGGCTTAGGAGACAAACATATATAGCTAAAAAAAAGGAATTCAAAGACAGAACTAATGTCAGTGGTTTACCCATTTTCATCATCTATAATACAGTTTCTCAGGTATTAGATATTGCAAAGGAACCAAAAACAATAGAAAATTGTTTCTTTGTCATATTTTGGCAAGAGAGAGCTGAAGTATGCGTAATGCAAAAATAAGAGTCATAACCAATTTTGAAAAGAGAATCGAAAGCGTAGTTGTTAACTAGACTAGATAAAGTTACATTCATGATTTACTCACGTTGTCATCTTAAGCATATTCTCCATCGCCATATGCACATGCTGCGACATATCTGCATCAACCAATAAAATATAAGTTACCTACTATCTATTCAATATAAAATCCACTAGATACGAGGAAGACAATTAAGCTCAAGAAATTATCCCGGAATTACTATGCAATTAAAAACCAATTCCAAGATCCACGTTCCACGTTCCACGTGTTTGTAAATTGAATTAGGTGAACAAACGGAATTCATTTCTTCTTCACAGTCAATTTAACAAACAGGCGATGACTTATAGAAAAACTTGCAACACATAATTTCAGTGTAGCTTGAAATTAGAAGAGAGACGATGAAAGAGAGAGAAAAAGAAAAAAGGAAAAAGGTGAGGGAATGTACCGTAGACGAGAGAAGAGAGCTGAGATTCAGCTTCCATTGCAGGCGGTGCGAGAGACTGAGTATCAGTCTGAGATGGTGAACTCGCCATTGCTGCTTTTCGAGCTTTCAAGAGAGTTATGCGTTTGCAGAGAAACCAAGTCTAGAGCGATACAGAAAGAGAGTCGAGAGAAGGGGTGGGGAGATATAGATCGTTATGTTTATGTAGCCGGAAATTTAAAATAATCCAAAACTGTTTGGCGGCAATATATTGGCTTCGAATTGCCTTGACCAGTTGACCTTGACTTCGTATTTCACAACGTATTTTTTTTATCTTTATTCTTTAGTATTATACTTGAGGGGGGCCGTATAGCGGAAAAGTTTATAAAAATTGGGCTTATGGCCTTCTGGTGCTGGCGGGCAGCGATTAATCCTGTAATCTTGGAGCAGGCCCAGCAACTTTCAGATTTCTTTAGTTAATTCTTGATCATTAACAATGGATTTTAATTGCCAAAAAAAAAAACAATGGATTTTAAATTTTTCTCAAGATATTTCTTCAGTAATTGCAATTCTTAGTTTCTTACATGCCCACTTCAATCCTTTATCCATCATAATATTCCAGAATTCCGAAAGAATAATTATGATTTCCGAACAACACTTCTCATACAAATACCATTAGGCAATGTGGCCAAAAATCATCATAAAACTTCTCAGGGGTTAGTTCCTTCTTCAACCCAAAAAAAAAACCTTCTCAGGGGAGCAGTAATCATTTGTCTTCGTTAAGCAATCACCCAAAAACCATTCTCAAACGCATTCCAGTGAAATAACCATGAAACCCAGAGAAGAATATTTGAAAAGCAATTCAGCCAAGGACGAAGCCAATCTTGATCATTGCATCACAAGATTTTAAATCTAGTACTTTGAAATGAAATAATTGAAATTATCAGCGGTACATAGAGTAATTATGAATTGAAAACATCTAAATTTCTAAACCTATGAAGTAGAACGCACTTGGGATCTTCATAAAACCAAACTAAACTACTATAATTTACAGATTCTAACATTAACTAAGAATTCTAGTGAAAACAACACAACGTATAGAATTCCTTGCTTTCCAACCGAGACAAGAGATTATAAGAGACACAAAGGAAACATCTATTATAAGTGATTCTTTTCCTCTTTTCTGTTCTTGCGTCCACTCAATAATCTTCCTCTTGAAAAAATAAAGGAAGAATATGAGATTCAATAGCAAGAAATTCCAGACACCCGAAGCTAATTCGGGCCCTCCTGATTTCCCAATGGGAATTCATACCGAATCCAGCTTTTAACAATCGCCGAGACATTAAGAAGATGCCCTTGCAGTCCTTCCCAAAAAACCGGGGACTGGAAGCGAACTCGGCGGCGGCGAAACGAAAGATGCAGAACCGGCAAAGAGGCCCTCACCAATCTTGAATTCCTTAAGCTTAATTTGCTTTTGCATCGTTTCTGGATCTGGACCCAACCGATTCGTTGACCCCAAGGCTAAATCGAACTCCTCTTCACCTGTCCATCCGACGATCCTACCTCGATCGGTCTTCTCCACGGCGGCGATCAAAGTTTCCCCGCGTTTCAGGATCTTGACCTGACCCATCACCAGATTCTTCCCGGGCGATTTGGCCACCATGGCTTCAGATTGTCTTCTGTTATTCGACTGGAACCCTACGGGACTCATCTTTCTGCGACGAGAGTTAGGAAAATCATTGTTTGATTTAGGTTTGATCGTGTTAGGGTTAGGGTTTCTGTGAGATCTAAAAGGATGGGCTAGGCTAAGATTTTCGTGGTGGAATCGATTACGGAGACAGTCCTCGGAACGAAGAATCGCCGTTGCCATTGAAATTAAGAAGGACAGCAACTAAACAAAAAGCCCAAAATAAACGAAGGAATTCGGTATTTCCTGATTAGCGATGATAGACGTGTTTAAGATGCGATGCGATTTGGTTGCTTTTATAATGGGTTTTCGCTTCGATCCTATTCCCTGTAAGTTTTGGATTTTTCCTTGCAACTCTGCTCTAGGTATTTGCACGTGAGTTTCTTACACCGCCTAAAGGTCATTCTTTGGGTCACGTGCGGGGAGGTTTACAGCCTGCGAACGTATGTGGAGCTGTTTCATTGGCTATATGGATGAGCTGTTCCTTTAATCCTTTTTCGTTAAAAAGGGTGATAACTTATAGGGGTTGCTAAATACCGTCCTAGTTTTGCTAAATACCGTCCCACTTTTTACACTTTTGCCCTTTACATTTTACCCTTTTTACACTTTTACACTGAGTCTCCCCACTAGGACGGCTCAACCACGGCGGAACCTCCCCACTAGGGAGGCTCATTTACACTGAGTCTCCCCACTAGGACGGCTCAACCACGGCGGAACCTCCCCACTAGGGAGGCTCAACCACGGCGGAGCCTCCCCACTGGGGCGGCTTCACCATGGGCAGGCCGCCCACTGGGGCGGCTAGACCAAAAAATTTTTTTAAAAAAATAATTATTATTTTTTAAAAAAAATAGCCGAGCCGCCCCACCGGGGCGGCCTGCCGTGGCGAAGCCGCGCCACCGATGCGGCCTGCCGTGGCGAAGCCGCCCCACCGATGCGGCCTGCCGTGGCGAAGCCGCCCCACCGGCGCGGCCTGCCCAATGGTGAAGCCGCCCAAGTGGGGCGGCCTGCCCATGGTAAGCCGCCCAAGTGGGGCGGCACGGGTCATCAGTCCTAAAATTCGTCAAAAATTGCATTTTTCTGAAATCGTCATCAAAATACGGCACGTTATCGTTCATTTTTCTTAAATCGTCATCAAAATATAACACGTTAACGTTATTCTACGTTCGTGATAGTTTCAAGATTAGAAAATGAAGCAAAGGGCAAAAGCGTAAAAAAGCATGAAAAATGGGGCGGTGAATAGCAAAAATAGGGCAGTATTTAACTGATAATACACCTTTCTTTTTTGATAAGGAGTACCTAATAGTAACATATATATAATAATTCTTAGTATACCTCAAACAAATTCAAACCCGAGTATATATAAGTAGATAAATGGCAAGACTATTTGTATTCTTGTTGAGATTTCTTTTTTTTTTAGGTATCTTTTGAGATTTTAATTACTCCCTCCTATTCAAAATAACTGACACATTAAGAATATCACAAATATTAAAATAATGATTAATTCATTTTAAATTTAGTAAATAAATATTTGAAATGATCTAAACACCCCAATCTTTTATTAATTATATTTATCTTCTCACTAGACCTATACCTGTTCAAGGGTCGGACTACCCGTCCAAGACCGTAAGTCCGTCAGATATTTGGGAGGGCATGAACAGACTTGAATAAAATTTTAAGACCCGTTTACAAAATGGACCGGGCTTTAATCTTAACCATAAAAGCCCGGCCCAAGGCCAACCTGTATAGTTAAATATTTAGATTCTTTTTTTTGTTTTTAATTAGATCCATCAGTTAAAATATTCATTAGATTTGTAAATTAATTATCTGGATAAAAAAAATATATTTTAATTAAACATTACTATCTTAGATATAATATATATTAATAAATAATGAGTTAAAAATAAATATATATTATATATTTAATTACTGAATAGGTGGGTTTGGATGGATTTTAACTTTTTTTTTTTCTTAATTGGACAAACTTGGATATAAGTAAATGTCATTTAGTCAGGCCGGGCCGGGGTAGGATAAGTAATATTTGGGTCAGCCCCATAAACACCTTTACTTCTCTTTCTCTATAACTCCCATTAATTATCGGTTTTTTTTTACCAACAATTATCGGTTTATATGAGAAAAAATTACAAATTGTATTAGTTTTATAAGTGTGTCACTTACATTATAAAATATAAGTTAAAATTTGAATTGTGTAACTTATTTTGAATCGAAATAATTAACAAGTGTTACCCTTGAGTTGCTTGATTCATGATACACTCAATTATGGTTATCCAAACCAAATGGTAGCTTAGAAAATAGGTTCAACGTGAGTCAAAATTGTTAATCATAAGCTAAATTCCCACGACATGATTTAGAAATGAAAATGACGAAAACCCACAAACGATTCCAAAATATTCCAAACATCGATAAAAAGTTAAAAACTAAAATCTTTATTTATACAAAACGGGTCAAACCAAGCCCATGTCCTTAACAAAAGTGTTAACAAAATTATGGGCTTCCTAAGGTCCATTCCATGTAACTATCTCTAGCAACAGACTGGGCCTAAAGCAATGGTATAGACCTCAACCGATCCGATCAGAGTATTTAGGTCAATCAATTCCCTTTATTTGTATTTGTATGCATTAAATTGCTATTCCTAGAATCTAGCTTGACACTTCTTCTTGTTGTTTATGGGTTCCTTTTTTTTTTTTTAACTTTTTTCTTAATTTGTTTTTTATTCTGAATTCTTCATTAGCGTTGTGCTAATCTTATGTAAGCTTATGCTTCCAGAAACCACGGTCAGGCAGCTGTTATGCCCTGCTTTGTCTAAACCATAGGAAAGACGATGTGCATGCTGTAGCTCATCTTTAGTCTTGTTACTTTTGTCCATTAGGCTAATTAACATTTTTTGGATATTTACAAATTAACCTTATTTAACTTACATGCAGTAAAACTCTGTCAACAAATTAATTAATGACGCCTGCTAAATACATATGGGTCGGCTAAAAGCTGATGAGTTCACCAACGTTTTTGGTGAAGCTAGTTGGTCTAAATTGTCATTAATATGCCTAGCTAGCTGGTTTTATAACTTTTATTACGTATACACGCATGCACCAGCAACGCATTTATGCTCCATTCAATTCGAGATTGACCAACAAGCACAAGGAACCCTGATTGGGAGCACATGCCTGCGTAAGAACCTTCGCACATGCCCACCAACTACTACTATATGGACTATGGAGTAGCGAATTTCTTTTTTGTAGTAGTACTAGTATATCTTTATCTTTATATATATTTATATTTATACTATATATAAGTATAATTTAAAAATTGAGATTAATTTTTTTCAGGTCGGAATTATGGTATAGATTTTTTTTTGGCACAATATGGTATAGATAAAAAATCTATGGTATAGATTTTTTATTTCATAAAAAAATGATATAGATTTTTCATTTGTTTGATTTCTAATTTCTATGTCCAAAATAACTTTTTTTGATGAAATGTCCAACATAACTTTAGAAACGGGAATTTGCATCAATTCAAAAGATAAGCTGTCTCATTCTTGCCATCACGCGTCGGCACTCGGCATGATGAATTCGGATAAATATGGAGTATTATTATTCCTTTTTGGCCAGAAATATGGAGTACTATTCAGCTCTTAATAAAAAAATAAAGCAAGGTTCCTTCCAAAAAAAAAAAATTAAAGGGGGAAAAATAACTTTGCCCTTTACATCTACTTCGACGGCCCAAAAAAAAACATCTACTTCGTAGTACATCCCAATTCTTACTTTGTGGCTTAGTTACTTTATCATTTATGTATAATTATCATCCATAAATAAATAAATCATAGTAAATGTCCACCAATGACCAAACAAACATTGGAGAATTTGACTAACGAATTAAATCAAGTGGGTGAAAAAGGCACATTATATTCCTCTATCCCAAAATGTGGCCAAAAAAAAATCCTTTATCCCAAATAATTGGAAAGGTGATAAATTGAACACGTAAGAACAAACCAACTACAGTATATTGCTAGAGAATGTATATATGTCCAAAAATTTGGGATGGAAAGTCTTCAAACTGACAATTTCTGATGGAATTACATATTATTCAAATTAAATAGTTTTTGCTAATAGGAATCCTCATGTTTATTTTATACTAGTTTTCCCGGCCCGCGATTCGCGGCGGGGTTTTTTATCTCATGAAAGACTATTATATCTTTTGTTTGAATTCTCTATTTTTTTATGTTTTCTTCTTTGTTTTAGTAGTTGAACCAATTTGTAGTCTTCTTGTCTGCAATGTAATTTTATTTTCATGCATTTCATCCTTTTTTTTAGATATTAAAGGAAACTATACAGTATATTTCTTGAAAAATACAAATGTAAATCTTCCTGACATTTCTGTTTTCATTTGTTGCACAATATTGAGTCAAATAAAATTCATTCTTGATATCAAATGAACATATATATAACATGAATCGAGAATACTTTCTTAATACTTGTTATATCACAGCTGAGTTTTGAATGTGATATAAAAACTATGTACTCACTTCCTTCAAAAAAAAATGTACTCACTAATTTGAACAGTAACAGCCCAATTATGGACATGAAAGTTTTCTTAACAAAAAGCTAGTTTTCTTTTGCTTGATAAGCACTATGAATTCTGAAGAAGTACTGAAAGGTGAATCCGAGATCTTTGCTGCAGCAGTTTTCTTGTTTTTTCATTTCTTTTTACCTGCATTATTTGAAAATAAAGTTAGAGTGAGGATTTTGACACCAACTGCTTCCAATTTCCTCATTGTGTCCAATTGTGCTGCTACAGATGAATTAATACAACAATAGAAAAAGTTCAAGCCACTAACCTTGTGACATAGGTAATTTGGTGAGAGCCAGAAGATGAGCAAAAATCATTCCACCAAAACAAAAACACATTACAAATAGAGGAAAACAAAAGATGGAATAAAATGAACAACTAAGAAATTAACTTTAGACCAATTATTATTAATAAACATTGGAAAGAAGGGAATATACCTGCCAAGTAGCATTCCTAGTAGCTGGAACTCGAGTGGGGATGTAAATGCCTTGCACACCATACTCTTAAGGATTTCATCCATTTCATATAGCTAAACATTCCATTGAAAAAAACACACAAAAACCTCTACACCTTAGCAAACACCAAAATCATTTTGCACAAAGTAAGCATTACTCACCTTCTGCGATCCTTGTCTCCAAAACAATGCACAAAATCAAGTCAGATACAATCACAAAAACCACTCAATCCATGCATTTAAAATTGCATGCATATGCAATTGAAATCAGTACTACCATTGCCCATTTGACAGAAAGTGGTAGTTTGAATACCATTTAACAACTAAAACAATGACGTGTGAATCTAAATATGAACTTCCTTTTTTAATCAAGATATATTTTTTATATAAAAAGGGGGGATCTAATATGTAATCCCATCCACTGATAGATGCAGGGAATGAGTAGATTCAAGCATTCTATCATTCTAACAGTAACTACCATTGAAGATAGATTTAAGCATTTTAGTATGTGAGGGAACAAATCAAGCATATTGAGATTTGCCGTGTAAGAAAGTGCAAGGAGAAGTGAAGGATTCAAATCAACATTGTAATTTATCTTATATAAAAAAAAAGGCCAAATCAAGAATTATTAGAGAGGCAATCTTCTCTTTAAATCAATAACATACACAATTGCACAATCATAGTTTGACTAACTCAGTAACTAACTGAACTGACCTAATGTCCACAGCCTGCTAAAACAAAAGTTAAGAACACTGGCTGAGCAAAATATATGCAACATGAGATATCTTTCTAAAATTCCATGCGAAAAATTATACTCTCATAGAAATAATTACCTTAATTGAAAGTTGTTAAGAAACTACATGTTCTGTATTAAGGCACACCATTCACCTCGTTTCATCTCTGATGGTATTATTAAAAACATATTTGAAAGGTGTTGGTTATTTATTCGCAGTAAAAAATAAAATTTATTTGAAATTATACTCAAATCTCTAGAGAAGTTTCAGCTTTTTATAAGCAAGTATTGTACAATGAGACAAATTGTAATTAACACCATAAAAGATACATTATAAAAAACAGAGGATGAGTTTACATCCTGATGAAATGAAGATTACATACCTTTAACCATACTCCTTGTATGTATTTTGAGGAGGTTCTTCAACAACATATGGTACCATACCGAAGTCTACTATTATCACAAATGCCCAACAAAACTCCCATGATGAATCAGTTTACAACTATCTGCTAATGAAGGGAAAAACTATAGTCTCATCTTTAACAGTTCAAGTAAATTGTACAACAATTCCACATCACAATGTGAAAGAGTACTTGCACTGGCTTTCTTAGGAACTGATGCTAGCTAACCAATCATTTAAAATTAAAAAAGAATCTCACAAAAATGTTCAAGGATAATGAAATTAGTTCCTACGTTAGTAACTACGCAGTATAAATTTCTAAGTTCAACTAAACATCAATTTTTAAGCCAATTTTTTTACTTAGTCTTAGTATAAATCAATTTTTTCCATACAGTGGTTTACTTCTATCTTTATTCTTACATGACCAGCAGTGGAATTTGATAGCACCAACAATAATTCAATAGTTACATAGTTACATAACAATGCAATTATAAACTATCCAACTTGATACTGTCATAATTAAGTAATAATGACCAGATATCAGACACTACTTGCTTGCGAGTTCATTACAAAAAGGCCTTTACTTCATCAACATTTTCACTGTCAAAAGAAAAAAGATAAGGATAATTATAACCTTATAAAAACAAATTGGGACCAAGCCAAATAAGAAATTACCCAAATTATTGCAATTTACCTTTTAAAAAAAAATTGCCTGATGATTTTTCTTTTTAAAATAAATTACCCAAATAAGAATTTAGAGCTTAAACCCACCTTCTTTCTCAGCCTGATTAGCTTTCAACATCTCCTTCCTCTCTCCCCTTTCTCACTGCGGCACCTTCATTCATCACTGCATCTCCTTCATTCTGGTCATTCACAACCTCAGTACTCACACCATCCAGAACCTCTACTTGAGAAATAGGAATACCTCGAAAAGCATGATTACCTCTGGCAGCCCTTAGCCTTGTTGTTATTCGAAACCGATTTTCTCTTGCCTGTTCTATTCCAGTCGATGGAAGCTGTCTAGCCTCATGAAGGCCATGTTTGACCATTCTATCATGGGAAATTATTCAAATTGTGTTAAAAACTCTCTCAAAATTATTACTTCACACAGACAAACCAAAACCAAGTGCTATACTAATATTAAATAGTTATACTTCCTAAAAACACAAAAGGAATAAAGTAATTGAGTCTAACCTTATAATACTTAATCAATGGAATTTTTGCAATCGGTCAAAGAAAAACAATGAATTTGAGTCTAGAAGTATGTATGGCACATAGTATAAGCACATTGTAATAATGATAATACTACTTATAATACTTATATAATTTAAACTACTTACTTGGTATGCGAAATATAAGAACAGGGCCTTGGAAAACTAACCTTCCACTAAATGGAATTGTTTCATTCACTATATTCCATGATTCAGAAGTATATGTGCTAAACATTTTCTAGGTTCCAAATTCTATACACATAATCTACCAACAGTAGTTGTTATAAGTAGAATACACAATCAATAATATCCAAATTCATCTGAAAACGATAGTGGAAACCATTAAGTTCAGCAAAAAAAAAAAACATGGGTGAATTATATATGCAAATCCTCTATTAAACTTGCTTCTTAAAAATGAGATAGGATATAATCTCCACGACACAAAATATAATAAAGAAAATTGCTCTAAATGACTCCAGTTACACTAAGGCGTCAGCGATGGGTGGAAAAACATACCTGTATATAATTCCCCAAAAAACAGAGCTCCAAGATAGAGGGAACGAACTGGAAAGAAAAATTGTAATAGTAGAGAAGCAGAATAAAAAAGCTGTAATTTTAGAAGAAGAAAGGAGATGAAAAAGATCTACCTGAATCGAGATAGCTTTCTTGTTTGATTCCAATTGGCTTCCTGAAAACAGTTTTAAAATAAGCAAACTTGATCAATACAAAGATCAAAGATGTAATTCATATGAAAACAACTTTTTCCCCTGATTCACAATTTTAAAAAAATCTGTCGTTGGCAAAAACAAAGGTTAAACCTTTGCCGGCGGCTTTAGCCTTGTCGAGGTTCCTTTCGCACGCCATCTTGGACTTTTGGGCATTGTCACCTCCCATATTCGATCGATTTGGAGAGAAGCTAACAGACCCAAAAACCCTAATTTAGTTAAGGAGAGAGAGGGAGGAAGATCGAAGTCAATTATTCGTTCCAGCCAACCAATTTAATTAATAAAGAGAGACTCCAAAATTAGCTCTTCAAATTCAACCCCATGTTAAATGCTATCATGAATACTTTAGTATAGATTCAAAGAACCTATCGAGGAAGTGGAAAGACAAAAATTGGAAATAAAAGGTTTAGGAATTTTTTTCTTTTTTTTTTATGTGTAAGGTTAGGAACTAATTTAGGTTTGAAAAAATGTAGGAAAAAATTGGAAATCAGAAAGGAAAAAAAAAAGCGCGTTTAGTTTTTCAGGGGACCCATATATGAATTTTATACTATGAGACTCTAAGAGACTGCCACGTGTCATGCAAGGAGAGCACATGTATATTCCATTACTTGTAGGTAAGATAAGATATACAAATAAATCAACTAATGAAAATATTTATTTAATTAAAATAATCGAGTATCAGTTACATATACATTTTTTTTTGAGCAAACAGTTGCATACACATTAAATTAAACCTACTATTATTTTTATGTACAAGTGCTTTCCTGTGTGACACTTGGCCTTTTGTTTCGTTGACAAGTGTTGTTTGAAAGAATTTTAATTGTAATGCTTTCTGTAGAAGGTTTCTGTACATTGCGTAGGTGATAATGGTAGTCATCAATTGTTGAGGTCAATTAATGTGTTCAGATGACATGGACGTGTGGACCCACTTGAGTATATCTATATATATATATATATATATATTTATATATTTATATATATAAATATTCATTGAATTGATAGAAGTCAAAACTTTTTCCCTTTCTTAGTTCGTTGCTGCCTGCTCGACTTCTCCGATTCATACATTCCCCCTGCCCATGATTCAGCCTTGCATGATGGGTCGACGATTCCGTTCACTTGGGTATTTATGTCTGCCATTAATGTTGCTTTTATTGAAGAGTTGGATTTGGTTTGTGGTCTATTTATGAAGAATTCGACCTGGGTTTTTTGTTTTCCCTCTTTTCACAAATTTCTACCGCTCTTTCTGCTTTCTCGCTTCAACAAAGGTTAGTGAGGATTGTTGCTCTTTTAGTTTTACTTATTGTTGGCAATTGGCTTGGTCGCGTTCTTTGATTGGCTACATATATATGTCTCATTTCTGCTGATGCCGTTGAATTGTTACTATTTATCGTTGAGTATTGTTATGACTTAATTGCAATCTGTGTGTTAGCTATATGCTTGCATAGTTTAGCATAAACTATTGGTGGGGATTGATCTGCATTCTCCTTTGATTGGCTAGATATGCTTTTTCTTTTTTGGGTGATGGTGTTTGATTGTTACTCTTTGTCGTTGATCATTGTTATGAGTTTATGGCAATTTGTGTGTTAGCTATATGTTTGCATAGTTTATCATATAGTATTGGTGGAGATTTATGTGGATTTTTCTTTTTGTGAATGATCATGGACCAAAGGCAGCTCATAGATAGAGTTAGGGAGCAAACACGTAGAAATAGATTGTTTAGATTCAATCGAATTAGACAGAAAAAAATAGAGAGAAAGAGTGTTGTGAGTTTATTTGATGGGAGGAATGAGAGTACTAGCAACAGATATCGTGGGAGAGAACAAATTGATTCTAATATAGCTCGGGATAATCGAAGACAAAGAATCAAACAAATGAGGCAAAGAAGGATACAGAGGATGAATCAGATGAACCAAAGAATGATTCATAGAATGTCACCTGGTGTGGTTTCGGAGGATACTTTGGATTTAAGTGATAGTAGTCATTGTATGAACGATGCCAGTGACGGCGATGTGTGCGAAAGAATCAAGAGAACTGAGATGCAATGTACAGCTGAAGTGATTGAAGACTTTGGAAAATTTCCTGTTCATAGTCGTCAACTGCATTTGGTAGGGGAATGCTCAAAATCCATGGTTGATGTTGCTTCGAAGCCGCAAACCAATTTAGTTATTGATGATAATGCCCGTTGTTCTGCTATAGTTTCTTTTGGAGCTGTTGCATTGTCCGTAGGTATGTTTTATATTTACCGTTAACAGATATATATTATGTGTATGAACAAAAAGTCTTTGAGAAATTGAGATACAAACTAATTTTTGTAATGATTATACCATTATTAGAAATGATGGAGATCGATTCTCTTAGAGGTGATGTTGCACCTGTGATTGGATTGGGATCTAGAGTTCCTTTCTGTGAGATGCTTGACTACGCACCTGATGATGGGATTTTAGGATTAGTGTGGAAGGAGAATCTTCAAATGCAATGATCAATATTTGTGCTGAGATGGGGATGCAGTCATTTGCTGATAGTCGTGTTCCTCCTCAATATTTGGATGAGTCTGTGGATCTTTCTAATTGCATAGGTTGGTTTTGATTAATGTTTTGATTAATAGTTATATGTTGGAAATTCCTCTTATTATTATAACTAACAACTAATTTGTATGTTGTTGTTGCTGTGCAAACAGATTGTCGAATTGATAATAGGATTGTGGAGCATAAAAGTGAGTTAAATGTGTGGTTCGTTTTCTTCTTTGACGCAGAGATGTGATATTATCTATGATGTTAATGCTATTGTTTTTTTGGATGACCTTAGGAACTATTTTTGAAGCCCTTAATTTTGGTGGCCCTTCCTATCAATGCTCTTCTTGCGGAGCTTACATGTGGTACGAGGAGAGAACTATTATATCTCGGAACACAAGGTACCCGAAGTTTAACCTCTGCTGCAGGCAGGTTCGATTAGGTTACCTCCTCCAAGGATCGCTCCACCATTTCTCTATGGATTATTATATGAAAGGAGTGGTTCTCGAGCTTCGAATTTCAAAGCAAATATAAGAGCTTATAATTCAGTTTTCGGTTTACATCAATGGGTGCAAAGGTGGATGCTTCTGTAAACAGGGGTAGAGGTCCATTCATATTCAGGGTAAATGGCAGAAACTACCATCTGATCAGTTCATTGTTGCCACTCGAAGGTCAGCGTCCAAAGTTTGCTCAAATGTATATGTATGATGGTGATGAAGAGATCAATCATCGCCTGTCAGTTTTTGAGCAGCCAGGTCAGATGTCAGCGCTTGAAAGAGGAATAATTGAGGGCTTGACTGACATGTTAAATGCATGCAATGCTGTCGTTCAGTCTTTCAGATATGCAAGGGATATGATCAGACAACAGCCGCAGGAAAATTTCAATTTGAGATTGGTTGGTCAGCGTGATACTTCACTCCATAATTATACACCACCATCGGTTTCAGAAATAGCTGCTCTTATTCCAGGTGATATTGGACAGAGTTCACATGGAAGAGATGTTATTGTCTATCAATAAAAAGGATGGGTTGCGGAGATAAATGATATGCATCCGCTTTTTATGGCAATGCAGTATCCTCTGCTTTTTCCTTATGGTGAAGATAATTTTCATCTAAATATTCCATTGTTTCAGTCCTCAATAGCTCCAAGAGTAACCCGTAAATGCATTACTATGCGTGATTATTATGCGTATCTTCTCCAACAGAGGGCATTAGAATCTAATACATTACTTAGAGGAGGTAGACTTTTCCAACAATTTGTGGTTGATGTTTACACTATGATTAAAGAAACCAGATTGAGATATATACGAGACAATCAAGCTGCTCTTAGATGTGATATGTACGAAAATGTTCGTGACGCAATTACAGAAGGTGATTTACGGGGTGACTCAGTAGGTTGTCGTGTTATTCTACCAGCGAGTTTTGTGGCAGGTCCTAGATATCTATTTCAGAATTATCAGGATGCTCTGGCCATATGTAGGCAATATGGGTACCCCTCTTTGTTTATCACTTTTA
This sequence comes from Corchorus capsularis, assembly GCA_001974805.1. Taxonomy (NCBI): domain Eukaryota; kingdom Viridiplantae; phylum Streptophyta; class Magnoliopsida; order Malvales; family Malvaceae; genus Corchorus; species Corchorus capsularis. Next base: position 8,352 of record AWWV01013382.1, on the reverse strand, counting down.
CTTGCAATCCACGTTGGCCAGAGATTTTTGAGGCACTAAATATGATTCCTGGACAGCATCCTGAGGATAGACCGGATATTGTTGTTCGAGTTTTCCGTTTGAAGCTGAGAATGTTGATGAATGATCTGGTAAAGAATGAGTATTTTGGCAGAACTATTGCATGTAAGTGGTTAAACAATAAGCTTTTTTTACTGTGGTGATTTGCGCTTGAAAAATATTATTTTAGATATGCAGCTTATTTATTGAAATCTATGTTTTCCGCAGCTCTTTATACAGTGGAATTTCAGAAACGGGGTCTTCCACACGCACATATCTTATTATGGTTAGATACAAGCTGGAGTCTTATCACTACACAATTTATTGATAAATATATTTCGGCTGAGTTACCGGACAAAGAGAAAGACCCTGTTGGCTATAATGTTGTTGTGAATCATATGTTACATGGTCCATGTGGTTATGCAAATCCAAATAACTCATGCATGAAAGATGGAATATGCAGTAAGGATTATCCAAAGGAATTTGTTCCTTATACTACTATGGACGAGGATGGCTTCCCTGTTTATAGAAGAAGGGAAGGAATAAATACTGCGAAAGTGAATGGTGTGGAGCTTGATAGCCGATCTGTTGTTCCTCATAATCTTGACCTTTGTGTCAAGTATCAAGCTCATATTAATGTTGAAGTTTGCAGCAGGACACAAGTAATTAAATATTTGTTTAAATACTTAAATAAAGGATTTGATCGAAGTAATGTAGTTTTGGAATCAGATAATGCTGATGGTCATAATGAGGTTTGTTCGTATCTTGATTGCAGATATATTGCACCACATGAAGCATGTTGGCGAATATTTGAGTTCCCAATACATCATAGGGATCCTTCGGTGCAGAGGTTGTCGATTCATTTACCAAACCGGCAGCATGTTTTTTCCATGATTCACAACCACTACAGATGGTTCTTGAGAGAGAAGATGTGCAAGAAACTATGTTTACTCAATGGATGGCTATCAATAAGGTTGATCAGCGTGCAAGAACCTTGCTTTATTCTGAATTTCCAACTCATTATACTTGGATTGCCAAGGAAAAACGATGGAGGGAGAGGAGACAGGGAAGATCTATTGGTAGGATTATGTACATTCCACCAGTAGCTGGGGAAGTTTATTATATGAGGCTACTGTTGAACATTGTCAGAGGGGCTAGATGTTTTGAAGATATAAGAACAGTTGAAGGGGTTGTCTACACTACTTTTAAAGAAGCATGCACAGCTCATGGATTTTTGGGCGATGACAAGGGATGGATTGTAGCTTTGAATGAAGCTGTAGAGTCTGCAACAGGGCATCAAATGAGACGCTTATTTTTCACTCTAATAACCTATGGTCAGATTGTTGACAAAGTTGCATTCTTTGAAAAAAATTGGAAACTGCTCTCAGAAGATATCAGATATAATTTACAACGAGGAATGCGTTTGAAAAACTATACCATCCGTGACACAGATGTGCGAGGTTATGCTTTAGCTTCTCTCCAAGAAATATTTAGAAAAGAAGCTTCATCTCTTGAAGAGCACGGATTGCCACTTCCTGAATCTTCGATTGTCCATCATTTATCAAACCGGCTGATGAGAGAGGAACTTGATCATGATTATAATGCATTGCGGATGGAGCATTCGGAGAATTGTAGAAAATTAAATACTAGACAAGCTGAAGTGTATGGTATCATCAGGCAAGCAGCAGATGCTGGCGAAGGAGGTCTTTTTTTGTTTATGGCCACGGTGGGACTGGAAAAACTTTTCTGTGGAAAACGATTATATCTGGTACTCGAAGTACATCACGTATAGTACTTGCAGTGGCATCATCTGGAATTGCTTCTCAGTTACTGCCTGGAGGTCGAACTGCGCATTCTCGGTTCAGGCTTCCTCTACGTGTTGATGAAAGTTCCACATGCAAAATCTTTAAAAGAACTGAGTTAGCCTCTCTTATACAAGCAACGAGTCTGATAATATGGGATGAAGCACCAATGATTCATAGAAACTGCTTAGAAGCTTTGGACAAAACATTGCGAGATGTCATGTCTGATATTGCAAGCGATGCAACTCATAAGCCTTTTGGAGGGAAGACTATTGTGCTTGGAGGCGATTTTAGGCAGATTTTACCGGTTGTGCCAAGTGGAAGCAAGTCTCATATTATTGATGCTTCAATATGCAATTCCAGTCTATGGTCATATTGCAAAATTCTCAGATTGGAACAGAATATGAGGTTGCAGAGAACTAATTTAGATGAGGCTGAAAAAACTGAGATGGAATCATTTGGAAAATGGGTCCTCAGTATTGGTGATGGAACAGTTATGCGTGCTACGGCTGATTCTGATCTTGGTGCATCTACAGTCATCATACCAGATAGATTTCTGATACATACTGATGGGGATCCTATTCATGCTATTGTGAACACAATATATGCATCTTTTGAGGAGAATTACACTGATGCTATGTATTTGTCACAGAGAGCTATTGTGACTGCACATAATGATACTGTTGATGAGATCAATGATGTTGTGCTCAGCAAGATTTTAACTGAGGAGAGAACTTATTACAGTTCAGATTTTGTTTCAAAGACCAGTGGAAATATACAAGATCCGAATGCTCTTTACCCAACAGAATTGCTCAATAAGCTAACATTTCCTGGGATTGCTACACATATCCTAAGAATCAAAGTTGGTTGCATAATTATGCTTTTGAGAAACATAAGTCAGAGCGAGGGATTATGTAATGGAACTAGGTTGATTATCAAGACTATGAATAATAATGTAATAGAGGCAACTGTGTTGTCAGGACCAACACAAGGTCAAATAGTTTACATACCAAGAATAATGATGACTATTGAAGATAAGAAGCTTCCTTTTGTTTTGAATAGGAAGCAGTTTCCTATCAGACTGGCATATGCAATGATAATCAACAAAAGTCAAAGGCAGACCCTTGATTTAATAGGAATCTATTTGCCAAAGCCTGTATTTTCTCATGGTCAACTTTATGTGGCCGTATCAAGGGTAACTTTTCCAAGAGGTTTGAAAATGCTTATATTAGATTCAGAAGGAAAAACAACAAATAAAACTATGAATGTTGTTTACAGGGAGATTTTTGATATGATCTGAATCTGTATTTTATCTCTACATTCTTTGAGTAGAACACTGAATTCAGATCTCTTTGTGGTATGAAGTTTTTCCTGTTAGAATGATATTTTGTATTGTGTGTTTTTATGATATTGATTATTAATGAACTAGATTCTGCATATAGAAAATATTGCTTGAAATGAATGTGTTGTATGCTTTTGCTGATAATCAGAATAATAATGCAGAATCCATACAATGAGTCTGAAGACGATTAATGAGTTGGCACCTCCAGGTCAAAATCAGACCATCAAGCTTCGCATAACCCGTATGTGGGAAGTTTTCATCCCAACAACTCAGAAAAATCTTGGGATAGCTTTTCTTGCTGCTGATAATAGAGTAAGTCAAACCACTATAACAAGCGTATCATTACAACTAACCTTTTCACCCTTACAAATGTATTTGATGCAAATAATTTCTCTATTATGTTAGGGGGAAGGAATTCATGTTCATGTTCCAGAAGCTAATGCACAGAAGTTTCGTCCAATGCTTATAGAGGGGATGTTGTATCACGTCTCGCGATTTCAAGTTGTAACTCCATATATGACTCATTTGACTGTTATAAGAAACTTTGGAATACTATTTAATAGAAATACAGTGCTTAAGCCTATTCCTGAAGATCCTGCTGCATACCCTAGACATTTCTTCCATTTTGATGATGATGACAAATTGTTTGAATTAGCTAACTCTGACAAATATTTAACAGGTTAATATCGAGCATCTTTTATATTACTACTGTTCTTAGAGATTAAAGAACAAAAAAAAATTAATAACATAACTTTGAATATCAGATTCATATGGAGTGCTGGTGAAGATTGTTGCTGAAGAAAAAATTACTCATCCCTAGACAGAATAGAACAGGGAAGAAAAAAGAAGTAGTTCATCAGAAGAATTAGGTTGATTATCATTCTTCAGTTCAATTTTTCATTTATACCCAAAAAATGAGATGTAATTGTCTTACTACTTTTTTTATGGTTTACATGATACAGTGGAGATGAGATGAAGATCACTGTCTGGGAAGGCTGTTTTAATCAGATGGATGATGAACGTCTTCTAGCTTTGAATCCACCACCCATCATGATTTTTGCAGCAGTCAGTGTGCGAACTTTCAGAGGTGATTAGTGTTTAAGTTTATATTTACATCTATAGACAAAGTTGTGTGTAGATAATATATATATATATATATATATATATATACAGACTAAGCTGACATTCGATTAAAATAAATGTTTACAGATACTATTTATCTTCAGACAACTTCTGCTACAAAAATATATGCCAATCTTGATATTCCTGAGGTTGCTCCCATTAAAGCTAGGTAATATATTTTTAAAATATTTCTAATTATTCTTAGGATCACAATAAACAAATATATATTTTATGTCAAAACTAAACAATGTTTTACAGGTTTGAAGGAGAGATGCACCAAGCTCAGTTTCAGCAATCTCAGAATCCACCGATGGACATTGTTGACGATCATTCCACACCACCTACAACAACAATAGCAGAGCTTTTGAGTTTTGAACCACAAAAGATTAAGGTGAATACATTAACTGTTTCAATTAAATAATCATTCTTCTCAGCATATGTTGATGTGATTCTCCTCAATCTAATAAGTCAAATGAAACAGCGCACTGTTTTCAAGACCACCGTTATTGTAGATGAGCTGAATCTCAACAATGGTTGGTTCTATAAAGCGTGCAACCTATGCAACAAAAAAGTCAATGAGCCAGAAGGGAATCCTATAAATTGCACATATCATGGTGAGAAGATTATACCTCGAATCAAGTAAGGAACCAATGTCCTATCAAATCAAACTAGCTAATTCAAATCTTTTAATCCTTCTGATCACTTAAACAATTTATTGATGAAAATGCAGGATGAGATTGCCAATTAGAATCAGTGATGAAACTGCTGGTATGGACATCACTCTTTTTGATAAAGAAGCAGAACAAATAACCAACACTTTCATCACCAGTCTATTGCAAATGGAGGTGTATCAGAGGAAAAAGTTCCAGATGGTGGTCTTGGTATGCTCAACAAGAAATTTCATATGACAATTGGTTTGACGCAGAGAGGAGTAGAAGACAATAGCCCTACATACAAGATATATGATGCAGTTGAAATTGTCGACACAAAAAAGAGAAAAGATTTCACTATAGGAGAAGCTGAAAAGGAGAAAAGCGATGAGACTAATAAGGAACACAATACAAGCGATGATCTCAGTTCACCAATACATGCATCTGTTCAGAATGATTTGTTTCCTGATGTGTCTCCTCTGAAGAAGACTAAACCAATATAAGTTAGCAACAATATCATATAAGAAAAATCATTAGATAAAATTAACAAACACCAAATGATGACTAACATAAGTATTCTTTGTGCTGTTAGTATTGACTAAAACACAGAATTCAGAGGAGAGCAGACATAATCAGCCGTGCCTGCAAGTTGAAGGATACAAATCCGAGGAAGTGAACACAGAGACTAAAGAGTTAGATTATAAGATATTATTCTTTATCCCTCATAGAGACAAAAGTTGTTGTTTTTTAGTTTGAACAATTCAGCAGATGACTTTTGAAACTGAATTCAGCATTACATAATTTCTGTAAAAAGATATGTTTAGAAATTTAGATAACAATTATTATATTTTGATATTATAAATATTGAGAACCCAGCTTATGATATGATTATCTAAAGTATAGTAGATTGATTTTTTCGCTTTACATGCATATCTCTATATTTAAACTGTTGTTTCATACAATAGTCTTAAATATGAATTGAAAAAAAATTATATAAAACTGATGAAAATGAAGAGATTTATGAAGGCATTTATCAATGTACTTTAAGAACAAATTAATGTCATCAAGATAAACAGAAGAAATTATCATACTAGAATCAGTATAGCAGAAAGTCAATGGTAACTCTTAGATTTTGTTCGAATTCAAAGAGAACATCATAGAATAGATGTATTTGATAGTCTCTTAATCTTCAAATTAATAAATGGAATTAAAGAGACAATAATAAACTTTGACATCATTAAACCATCCACCAATTCCAATAATAGCAGAAGTTCTACAAGAAAACATTTCATCTTCTGAAGACAAACCGTTTCACAAACTTTCCATTGCATCATAAGGAGAGAATCAGGGGATTTCCATTACTTTCTTCCAAAGCATTGAAGAAAACTTTGGTCAGAAAATCTCAGACAAGGTTTGTGCTTACATCTCTGCACTTTTAAAATTTAGAAGCATGTCTTCATCTTTCAATTATAGTGATTTTCTGCTCTGCCAATATAGGTGTTGCAAAGAATACATCAAATACTTTTAGATTAATGAGTATTAGATGATATCGAAGTATGATATAAAACATGAAATACATTTAAATTATTGAATATTAGATGAATAGTTATTTTAGATTACAGATGCAATTGCTGTCACATATGCATTTAAATGTCAAACATTCTTTTGCCATAACTATATATACAAGAACAATAGTTAGAAGTAGAATAACAATTCCTTCTTCATCTTTTTCCAATCAACCACATAGGAAAGTGATCATCAGGCTTTTGCAGAAAGTTTATGAATATATTGATGAGAAAAATACCTTAGAAACGCAGATGAAAAGAAAAGAGAGAGAGTTTGACAAAACACAGCATCCTGCTCCATGGAAGGTAATTATAAAAAGCTGCTTAGATATTAAATGTGTTTTGTTAAACCAATTTATAGAAATGATTACGTTTCGATGTTTTAATAGGATGTCAGAGAAAGTGAGTTGAAAGATATATGGAAATTATCAGAACCGATCCAAGATCTCATCCAAAGCTTAGAAAATATTTTTGATCTAAGCTACCCTACAGCTGTTCCAAAATACGTGCTGCAATCAAGAAAGAAGCCTATACTAGCAACCATAGCCAAGATTGTCATTGGTTATTTCTATCTAACCTGCGATGAACAGGACAAGACTGACAAGACAATTTTCAAATGGCTCAAAATTACTGACGCAGATATTCCATCTTCTGCAACAATTGCTCTCCAACTGCAGCAACCCAATATAATCCATGCATTGGCCACTCTAGGACTAGCAACCAATCCTTTTCCCATATTTACTTTCAAAACAAAATGCCCTGCACCAAGAGATCTAACATTTTCAAATCCTGTTCACCATTTTGGAGGCCAAGCAAATGAAAAAGCTTCTTTCCTAATCACTGCTCCTGATATTGTACAAGCAAACATTAGGATAAAGATGAAGCTATGCATGCTATCTGGGCAAACTTCATACGAATTAGACTTTAACTTCGGGAGAATGGGTTTATTCTCTGGAGTAGAAAGTGCAAGTCGCCCGTATAATGAGCCATTAGATCTACCTATGGTCCTGTATAATGCAAGAGGAGCTGACATCTCAGGATTTAAAATCCACCTGAAGAATATTGTCGAGACATATATCCCTATGATCATCATAATTACTGAAACACGACAAGGATCAGCAGAAGCAAAAGAGTATGGAGCATCTCTTGGTTATGAACAGGTGATATCTTCAAAACCTGTAGAGTGCAAGGGAGGAATTTGGATTCTCTCGAACCAGCAACATGTATCCATTCAACAACTCATGAACACTACTGAAGAAGTTCAAATCAATTTACTACGAGTCTAATGATTTGATGGATGAGAGAAATCGAAAAGGACAATGATTGTTGATGGTAACTCTCATAGCTTGATAAAATTTCCTGAAATTTAAAACCATAACTAAGACTAATTTGTTTCTATTGATTTGAAAACAGCTTATGCGATGATCAGGTTTGCAGCTGAGATATGACAGGAGGATGATTTGAGCATGGAAGAACAAATGAATTTTATACTTCATGAACAATTACTATTTTTTTGTTTCTTTGACAATTCAAATATTTCAGATTCTTAGTATAAACTTTTATATTTTCAATTTTCAAATAAGTTGTAATTTCAAAGTTTAAGCAAATGATTTCAACGATGTTTGAATATATATGTTGAATTAGTTGAAAAAAAATGTGATTCGATGTCGTTCGGAGACTGAATATTACTAAAGTCTTTTGATGAACTATCACCAAATCATCATCATCATCATAAATCACCCAATTTTTCATCCATCTAGATAATAGATTCACTGAACTAAAAAAAAACTCAGAATAGTTGACAGGATAAGGACATAAACGTTCATGGAAAAAAA
>AWWV01013381.1:0-21802 GCA_001974805.1 Corchorus capsularis | reverse complement strand
CCTTTTAACATCACCATAACAGATGACATGGTTGGTCTGTCAAATGCATCTTCTTGAACACACAACAATCCAATATGAATGAATCTCAGAAATTCATCTTTGCAACCGTCGGTGATTAATGGATCCATCAATTCCAAAGCATTCCCATTGTTCCATAGATGCCATGCCTGCATCATTAGTTATAACAATTAATTAATGTTTGGTAATGCTATTGCTAGCAAAATTGATCAAGAGAATTCGAGAAAGTTACATATGCTACGAGGGTTGGGGCCTGTCTTGAATGATGAAAGCCTGCATTTCTTCTGCCAGTAATAGTCTCAAGCAAGAGTACCCCAAAGCTGAAAACATCTGACTTAATCGAATATAATCCCTCCATGGCATACTCTGGAGCCATATATCCACTATTGCACATGACAAATATTACTATTCAGCCTTAATTTTGACAATTATTCAAGTTTGAGGAAATGAATTGAAGTAAAAAAGAGTTGCTTACTAGGTTCCAACTATTCTTGCTGTATTAGCTTCACCTTCTGCTCCTGCAAAGATTTTTGCCATTCCAAAATCTGAGATTTTGGGGTTCATGTCAAAATCCAGTAATACATTACTGGCTTTTAAGTCCCTATGTATGATCCTAAGCCTTGAATCCTCATGTAGATAAAGGATTCCCCTTGCAATTCCATTAATAATGTTAAGACGTCTGCCATGGAGACAAAATACAAACTAAGGGATTAAGTTTTGGGGTGTTTCAGATTCAAGTAGTGCTAGGTTTCTTGAATTTAATGGCTATTTTTATTTTCAGTTGCTAAGATCTACAAGAATCAGAGAAGTTTTTGATGAACTCTCAAAATGCAGAACAATCAGGAATGAGAGTACTAGCAACAGATATCGTGGGAGATAACAGTCTCTTAGAATTCTGCAACACTAAATACTAGATAATATTATCAGCACACAGTACACAAAATAGAAGAACAAATGCAAATGAATCTATTAAATGAGCACAAGAATCAACCAATGAAAGATACAATGAATACTATTATCGTAGTAAGAAAAGCAAACGTTACAGAGCTTCTATAAATACTAAAGCAATTTACTAACACACTCACACTGCAACGAACAAAAAAAAAACGAAACAAAAGCCACTGTACAAAAGAAAATGGTGCTCACAAACCTCAGTCAACTTCATCCTCCTGCTGCCAATGATGCTATCAAACTTCGTATAGCTAGAGCTTGGGACATCACTGTTCCAGGCAGTGAAAGAATCGTTGGCTTGGCATTTGTAGCTACTGACAACCAAGGAAATGCAATCCATGTCCAGACCAATGAAAGTGATGCTGAAATATTCAGGGACTTGGTTTTTGAAGGAGCTTTGTACTTGATTGCTGCTTTTTAGGCTTACAAGAGCCAATGTAAGCCATGTTGCTGTTCAATCTGATCTGATCATGTGGCTGACAAGGAGGAGTGTTCTCCGTCCTATTCCAGACGACTTATCACCTTACCCAAGACACTATTTTGAGCTTTATGCTGAAGAAAATTTCCCCCAAATGGCAAACAACAATGGTTTTCTGGCAGGTACAGAAACTAAACACAACTGATTAATTACAAGAAATTTTTGATTACTATATATTAACATAATTGAATGCTATAGATGTCATTGGAATGCTGGTTACTATAACTGAAGAAGTTTTTGTTAACACCCGACCCAAGAAAGGTTTTCGAGGAAAAGGTTGCTTACTATTACTTCCATGTTGTAAGTTATAAACGATAATGTGCATACAAAAAAAAAACTTTTAAAGAACTATACAAGTAGATGCAATGATTTAATGCCGGCATCATGTTCTATTCAATACAGTGAAGCGCAGCTGACAATCACTTTGTGGGATCGTAGCCTCGATATGATTAATGTTCCTCAGCTGCCGTCAATGAACCCAAAGCCAGTTATGATTTTTGCTGGGATGCTGGTTAGGATAATCAATGGTCGTCCTGCTCTGACTTCCTCCTTTGCTACCAAATTATATGTCAATTTGGACATTGATGAAACTGCTATGGTGCAAGCAATGTAAGTTAGGACCAATATCTAAACATCATTTCTACAAATGAACACAAAATGTACAAAAAGCAAAAAAAAAACTAATCAGACTCTCTCAATTGCAGCTATGAAGAAATGGAAGGAAATGTTCGTCTTCTTCCTCCACCGGTGTAACAACAAGAACCTGATGGACTAAGATGGGATGAGAAGTAATAATTCTGGATGTAATAGAGATATTAAGTTAAAGATCTTTATTATAGTTGTTATGCTTTATCAGATAAATAAATCGAAATCAGAGATTGCTGCAAAAACAAATCTCCTCAAAATTTTGGTATTAACAAACATTACATAATCTATATAACTGATGCTCCATAAGGCATTCAAGTTACAAAATGAACAAACAACAGTAGTTGCACAAATACTACAAAAAAAAAGACATTGCACATAATAACAAAAATTTCTTAAAAAAAACGAATGCATAAGGTTTCTGTACGTAGATTTCTTGGCAAAACATCTGCCATCAAACACCCGCACACGTAGCGCGGGGGGACTTACTAGTTTTCATTGGTAAGAAATTGTCAACTAGCTAGGTTGCACCATGTACAAACTTGACTACAATAAACCGTTTCCAAAAGAATAGATAAAGCTGAAATTTCTTATATATGCTTTTTCTTTTTCTTTTTTTTTTACTAAGATTATTCTAACTCATTTGAATTTGAGACTAATCTCTTTCGAATCGAGAATGTGTAAAGTTAAAATCCTAAAAAATTGCACTATCGAAAGAATTAAACTTGTACTCTCATACTTACCAAGGTAAATGCGGCTCACCATCTAAACCAATCACTTATTGATCATGTTTTTTTATTAAAATTTAGGTTTACGGTTTACATAATTAAACATAAACTCGATTTACATTTAATTAAGAAAAAAATCTAATTTTTCGCTACCAACCAAGCAAATGATACGTAGATTCCCATGCTGTTATTTTAATTTCATTAATATATATATATATATATATTTAAAAAATTGTCCAGAAAAAAAGGACTTTAAGAAATATAAGAAATTCATGTGGTTAAAGATTACCAGACAAGAGAGGTTGCCTCTAACTCATTTAAATATTTTTTTTTCACCAAAATATCAATATTTATGAATAGGGAAAAAAAAAGAAATTCTTTAACTATCAATGGAGTACTAAAAAAAGAAAAAGAAAAGAAATGATAAGGAGAGAAATTAATGGAAAAGGAGAACTAAAACATAAAAAATCAATTAGAGGACAAAATGGTCGTTGCAAGGTTTCGATGTTGACAAGGTCGCTTCCGTGTCATAACCGTGGGTCCTTCTTCTATACCGACAGTTGCAAATGTTCCAACCATTTATCGCCACGTTATACAGAATCACCCACCTCAGTAGATCATACCGTAAAAGGTTTGGCCACTTGGCAATCCCAACGGCCAACGTTGGAAAAAGTAAAGTTCTTATTACTAACGACGTTGACGTCTTTGGATCTTTTTCCAAATTCGCCCTTGGAGAGTTGGGCAATTGTCCATTTGACCCAAAGCAAAGACCAGCGCCGTGGACCCCATATTACCAACGCAACGCGCGTCAATTAACGGAAATAAAATAATATAATAAAATAAAAATGGCGAAAAGAAAAATACTTTTTCTTCCTCCCTCCTTCTAGCCCTCTCTCTCTGCGTAACTTTCCCTCCCTCAGATCCGCTCTCATTCAAATAAACCCAAATTTGTGTTATAATAATCTATACGAAATCAGAAAAATACAGCTTCTGATTTATTTCAAAGAAACCCAAATTCATTTTAATCTCTTTCATTGGAACGGGACTTTTTGAATATGGAAACAACGATGGCGTCGAAGAAGGCGGGAGGAGAGGGAGGACATGAGAAAGAAGGGTCGGATGGCAGCGCGGGAAGTAGCAGCAGCGACAACAACAACAGCAGTAACAATAACAATATTAACATTCCCATTAGCGGCGGCCATAAACATAAACATAGCCGAAGCATCAGCTATGACGAGAAGGGGATTTTTGAATATTTTGGTTGGGTGTATCATATAGGAGTTAACTCGATCGGCCACGAGTATTGCCATCTTCGCTTCCTCTTTATAAAGGGCAAATATGTTGAGATGTATAAAAGAGATCCTCACGAGAACCCCGGCATTGTATGTTTCCTTGACCCTTTTTTCTTTTTCTTTTAACTTTTCATTTTGAATTTATTTCAGCTCGATTCCTTTTCAATTTAACTATGGTGAAATTTTGTTCGATCTCGTTTTTTTGGATTCTTGAGCTGTTATAGGATATATCAATTACGTAGTATTTAACAAATTTTAATTTATTTAGTTCCATAGTTCCATATTAATTGACATTCTAGTTATTGTGGTTTGCTGAATGGATTAAGATAAACTAGGGAGATGAAGATCGAGGCTAGTGGGTCTGGGGTCGAAATATCTGATCTATCTCCAGATTCGTTGAATTAATAGAGTGAGTTTATAATAGATACGAGGCTGCTTTTAGCTAATTTAGCATGAGCAGAGGAAGAGAAAAGTTGGTTTAACACATTCCTTTTTGATGAAGTCTTTATAATTTGTAGTAATCTTCTGTTTCCTCTACATGCTATATTTGCTTTCTCAGATAATAAAATCAAGGATTAATATATCAAAATAAAAACTAAAAGAGGAAGGATAACGTATAACCTTTTCTGTGGGATCACATGTTTTCTTTTAGGGCATTCTTCAAAAGAGAGTGCAACTCTAGAAGGCTAGATGCTTTGGAGTTTGTTGGAAGCTGATTGAAGTTCATAAAAATGTAATATGAAACAAGAGAGAGGGGTCTATTAAAAGTGAAAATAAATTTGCATATGCCTTGTAATCTGTGACCGTTTAATGAGTACATAATTTAATTAGCATTGTCTTACTATTGTATTCTTTAGAAGTTCTCTTTTATGTGTTTAAAGAATTTAACTTGCCATTACATACGTTGTTATGGAAACTGGCTTCTAAAAATCTCTTACTCAACTTGTACGTTGCAAGTTTGGGGCCTTCAACCGTAGAACTGTCATCTGTTATGAAAAAGTTGAAAATCGCATAGGCCAAAAGTTATAAAGTCCAAATTCAAGGTTGTTTTGTTTCTAATCACTCATAAGGAAGATCCCTTAATTATTTACATATGATAATAGTGATGTATGAGAGATTTTGGAAAACAAAATCTTATTAGGATTTTTTTTTTTGGATAATTAATATCATATATATAAGGATTTCAAAAGAAAATTTGTTGCATGTTTTCCACTGCCATGATGCTAACTCTTGCAACTGTGCTGAAGAAACAATTACTTTGGGTCAGACCACACTTCAAACTTAATTGTATATGTATTCTATTCTTTGCCGCTAATATGTCCCTTGTCCAGAGACCTATTAGGAGGGGTGTCATAGGACCTTCTTTGATGGTGGAGGAGTTAGGGCGTCGAAAAGTTGGTGATGGGGTAAGTCTGCATTAATTACCATTGATTTGTTATTAATAGTTATCATTTACATTTTTCTGTTCTCCCTTGAACTACTTTGTTCTCAGAATTCTAAACTGATCTATGGAGATAGATCATTTAATTTTTCCTCCCAACTAATTTGATCTTTTAATGTCAATTAATATGAAGCTCAATGTTATGCTTGACAGTTTTCTTTTGTTAACCATTTCTAGGATCTCTACGTTATACAATTTTACAATCGGATGGATGAGGCCAAGAAAGGAGAAGTAAGTTTGTTTCCCACAATATATTGTTAATGATTACTAGATCCTGGCTTTTACTGTACATGATACATGAGGTATGAAATTGTGTTGTGTGCCTAGTCTCTAAGTTTCGTGAGTTGTTGATCATGTTATATATATATGTTTTGGGTGCTAATATCTTGTCTTGGCTTCTTTTTTTTTTTTTCCTTTCCTTCTTCTTTTTAACCCTGGATCTCTAAAATTAATTTGAAATATGTCAAAGGATATCAGATGCTGTGGTCAGGTTCTGTGACTGAATTAGAGGGTTTGGAAGTACTTCCTCTGGCCTAGTCAAAGCCCCTCATTTTGCATGTGATATATCCAATTCCAAAGTATTTATGACTTCAGAGTCTAATCTAAGGAATGCTAGCATTGCATAATACCCTAACTGAGGGTCCTCTCCGTGATTCTTGAACCTTGAGAACCTCTTTTGATGTTTTCTAGAGCCTTGAGGAGAATCCAAATCCTACTGGCTTAATTAAACGTCTTGAAATATAATTTGCTCCAGGATCCTGATTATCTTGCTCTCAGGAATTTCTTTTGTTTCAGTAATGAAAACATATTTTATTTGTTTCTGGAAAACTATGGTTGTAAATCCGTCATCTTGTATGGCAAATTCATGAAACGTTTTGTTGGTTCTCCAAGGATGTCTACTCCATAGTGTAGGGCAAATGGCAACTTTATACTTGTCTCTGCTGAGATTAGCTCTTGGAGTAACTTTCCTTTCTTATCAATGTTTAGATGTTTTTTTTGTTGTGCATTGAAGTGGCACACAACTAACCTATTATTGTTCTGCTTCAAGATTGCTTGCTCCAGTGCTGGAGAAGCTCGAAAATGGATGGAGGCCTTTGATCATGCCAAGCAACAGGTAAAGGAAGTCAGTTAAAATGGTTTAGTTCATATATGTGGTCGGTTTATTATAATAGAAGAATTTGCTTGAACTCGTGATTTCTTTTAATGTGATTGTATTCACTTGCTATCTATTTTGATAGGCTGAGTATGAGCTTTCAAAAGGAGGTAGTACCAGAAACAAATTAAACATGGAGGCTGAGTAAGCCAATTTTCCTTAACTATCTTGTTATAGCAATCTTACTTGAAATTGCCAATGATTAAAGACTGATTTAGATAAATTTTTTACAGCAATTGGTTGTATTTATGAAGGTTGAGGGGAAATTCCATTTGTAGGTTCTGTTTGATAGATTGAAAAGAGACTAAGAATGGAAGGATACTTAACATTAAATCCATGCTTTGATATAGGCTAAAATTTGGATTTTGGCATGTTGGCAGTTAATGTTATTCTCATATAGTATATGTTTATTTTGACCCTATGGCTGAACCAGAACTATAATAGCTATAGTTACCTGCAACGCAGGCTAGTTGATTCCTTCGTGCTTCTACTTGTTTTGCTCACATCTTGTTTACAAAAGAAAAATAAATCTGTCTTTTTTTTTTTTTAATTCTGAAGTATTGATTTGGAGGGCCGTCGACCTCGAGTAAGGCGGTATGCTCATGGATTAAAAAAGCTTATTAAAATTGGACAAGGTGAGTTGGTATTCATCATTGTTTTGATTTTGGGGCATTGCATTGTTAGTTAAAAGGAGAAGTTGGGTTCATCATTTTATATAAATATTTTAAATTTCAAAGAAAATTCCCTTATGTCTACTTTGGGGTATATAATAACCTCTTAATGTATAAACGCTAGCATATTTCCACCCAAAAAATACATAAAAACATTTGAAATGCAGTTTATGTTGTGCATCTTTTAAATATAACCAATAAAATCGGGGTCAACATCATGGTAAGCTAATGATTCATTGCTTGATTCTTCAAAGAAGAAAATTCTGCAGCACAGTCTCCTTTGCATGTCTGGTGTTGAAAATCGATATAATGATAGCTTGGTATTACAACTTTCAAGGGTACCATTTTGAGCAATGTGGTCATGTGAAGCACACAAGAAAAACCAAGAATAATTTATCGTAAAATTGATGATGATGTGGAAAAAATTGGAAACCATTATCCTGTCGTTTCAACTTTCAAGCCATAAAATGGTGCTGGGATATATAAAGTTAATTTTGAAATTAATTTTATGAGGGACCTTTTATTTCCGAAAACATTTGAATTATCAATATACTAGACTTTGCAATTGTGATTCTAGGTGTATTATTTTGATTTTAATATGATAACTGCTAGTTAGTATATCGTTAAAAAAGAAGTTCAACTCAAGATAATACTTTCTAGTGCCGGTAACATTTGGAATATTATTTTATTTTGGCTGTTCATAGGTCCGGAGATGCTTTTGCGACAAACCTCAAACTTGGGTGGTAATGGGGCATCAGATGGATACTTCGAAGGGGAGTTTGGAGATGCACTTGAAGCACATGAGTGGAAATGTGTTCGTACAATCAATGGTATACTTATTATGCCTTTTTTATGTTAATGAAGTTAAGACAATAATCCATAGAGAACTGGGAAATCCGTGATGGTCTTCATGATACTCCATGTTAGGGTTACTGCTATTTAGATCGGGTGTTTCTTAGCGTGTCGAAATAACTTTTGAATGCTTCTTCTCCTTAAGATGTGGAAAACCATAGTTTTCATTGTCTCAACAGAAATGCACGTCTATTAATTTGCTTGTTCTTTGGTTTCAGGTGTTAGAATCTTCGAGGATGTATCTGATTCGAAGGTATTTATTCGGTCAATTGATCATAGTTCCTATTTTTACTTTTTATATTTAGGACAAAGACAAACATCATAATAGAATCTCCAACATACTTACTAGCTATCACAGTTTAGCCTTATCCTGTTTTGTTTATTGAGAAAATCTGCAGAGGAACATATCAAATGTAACACAAGTTTAGATTAATTGGGGTAGTAGGTTATAATTTAATCCATTTTCTACCAGTATCACTAAATGTATAAAATTTTATCTTCTTAGATTCTTCTTGTATTATTTCATCAAACTTTTAGATATAAAATATCTCGGTGCCTGTGTTTGTTGCTGCAGCTTTCTTTTATCTTGAAATTGTGATCAAACACAATTTTCCTTGTATTCCTATTCAGTTTCGAAATTTACAATTTGTCTTCATCAGAAGAATGACGCAAGTTCTTCAATAAATGTTGTTTGAATTATTTGTAGAGTGGAAAAGGGTCTCTTGTGAAGGCTGTTGCTCTTGTAGATGCAAGTGCAGATACTGCTTTTGATATAATCTTGAATCTTGACCGCCATAGGAGATATGAGTAAGCTGTTCCACCTATGTTTGTTGATTTTATATTTCCCAGTAATGCAAGTTTGCTATACTGACTATCTTCACAGGTGGGATATGTTGACAGGTGACCTGGAGCTGGTTGATTCTTATGATGGACATTATGATGTTGTCTATGGAACATATGATCCAAAATATCTTACTCGGTAACTATTATCATAAATTGACTCTCAGTCAGTTATTCTTCTATGTGGAGAACCTTTGACAATAATGTATAGTGTTTATAATCATGATATCAAGTAGTTTTTGTCAATACTGTCCAAGGTTAAACTTGTGGTTGGTTGGATATATTCTCGCCACTTCTTTTTCTCATTAAATGCATAATTGTAGGCCAATCAATACATGATCCTCAGTTAATCAGATGGGCATGAATCCATATTTTCTCTTTTGTAATTGGCTGGCATTTATTTGTTCTATTCCATGTTTTCTAGATGGCAGTCCAAGAGAGATTTTGTCTTCTCTAGGCAATGGTTTCGAGGGCAAGATGGAGAATACAGTAAGAGAAATACTTATAAAGTAGTTTATTTATATGAAGATCAGTATGTTGCTTGCCTCTTCTTGACTCATAAATGTTATAATTTTCTTTGGCAGCAATTTTGCAATTTCCAGCTGTACATAAGAAACGGCCTCCTAGATCTGGATACAGACGTACAACAATTAATCGTAAGAATTTGTATAATTATTTTGTGTTTGAATCATTCGTGGATCTCTTTAGCTTGGATGCATTGTGCATATAACATAGGAGGAAATGCTATTGTGTTTCTTTGGATCTATGTAGTCTCTCTAGATGTCAAATATTAAATGGGTTGATTGATCCATAGATGTGATTATTTCTATATTATGTTCTACTGGTAGCAGCAAATTCTGCTGTTAGAGGTTAAGCTTCTGTTTCTATAGCAACATGATTATTCATAAGGTAGTGGTTATGGCTTTGGATACTGTGAGATGATTCTTTAATAGGTTTCATCCGGAAGAAAACTGCTTGTGAAAATACTTGTTTATTTCCCTTTGTAACATATTTGTACCTATGGATGACAGCATCTACATGGGAGATTAGAAGTTTAAATACACCCATGGGTTCAGATGCTGCAAAATGCCTTGTAACTCAGATGTTGGAGATTCATAGTGCTGGTTGGTGTCGATGGAAGAAAAATAGCTGCTCGAAGTTCGAGAAGACTATCCCATATGCTTTATTAAACCAAGTTTCAGGTTGAGTTATCTAACCAAGTTCTTATTTTTAACCATGAATGGCTGAAAGGCATTTCCAATTATGTTGTATCAGCAAATCAGGTCTGAGATCTCTGTTAGACAGTCGGACTTCCAGAGTTTTTGGGTATTTGTAAAAAATATGATGGGTATACATTTGCATGACATGACTTTCTGATGGTTTGTCTAGCTAGGAGTACTATTCTTTTCTCAGATTACAAAGCAGGCCTAGATTGCAAGAATATCAATGCCAAAATAACAATCATTGTAAAATGAAAACAATATAGAAAGTTAATATTGAAAATTTGCAGGGTTTCGTCACTGTTATAATTTTGGGCCACATTCACTACAGTGTCAGTCTTGATTTCTCATAAATCTTGTTTCAGGTTTGAAGGAATATATTGGAGCAAATCCATCACTGAAATGTGAAACTTCTGCCATGGTTGTCCAATCAAAATTTTCTGATGTTTCAATTTCCAGTAGTGACTTTGAGGATGTAGAAGTGCAGGATGAGTTTTATGATGCAATTGCTGGTGATTCTTCAACATCATCAGAAGATGAAGACAATGAGGGTGATGCAAATGAGGGTGATGCAAACAAGGGTGATACAAACAAGAAGGTAATTCCTTTCTGCTTCGCCTCATTGAAGAATAGAAATGCCTCCCTCTCCTCTATAAAGAGGCATTAAAATTTTTTGCGATATTAGTGGAAAGATGTAACCCAGCTAATTAATTGTTAGCCTAAATCTCTATCATTGATAGTTTGCTCTCAACTTTATCAGAAAAGGAAAGTTAAGCTGAAGAATGTATCTTGGGCCATCTCAAGCTTAGCTTTGAAGCGAGCTGCAGGTTCTTTCTTTTCTTAAATTTGTATTAGGAAATACTAATCTGCTTTTACATTTTACTTTCTATTTGAAAAGAAAGAATGAAAGATGTTATCAAGGAAATCTTATGCTATAGTTATGCATACATACTGTTTTCATTTTTGGTTTTATCATTACCAAATAGACTTTTGGTTCTATTTCTTATCTTTTATTTTGTCATGAGTTATGTAGTATGCTAAGGAATATGTTACTCTGAATCCAGATCCAGATGCAAATAAGGAATTAGATCCTAGTATAACTCCTGTCAATATTGATGCAAGTCAATTCAACGGTTCCCTCCACAAAGGAACGGATGAGGGTGACTCAAATTGTTGGACTTGTCCTAGTGGTAGGGCATTTAAGATTAGAGGAAAGACTTACTTAAAAGACAATGCCAAGGTGAGTTTTCATTTCTTCAAAATCATTTGACATCTATTGCCCTTGTTTTATTATTATGGCAAAATGAGATGCAAATTGGAATGTATATTAGACCACTAAAAAGGGACTTGATTAAAGAAAAAAACAAGGACTTGATTTTGATATGATACATAGGATGCCCTATAACTTAATGTAGTAGGAACAATTTATTTGAGATGTTGTGCATTTTGGAGAGAATCAATGAAGTAATGACATGAACCTTTTTGCAGGTAATGGGTGGTGATCCCCTTCTCCAGCTCATAGCTGTTGACTGGTTCAAAGTTGATAAAGCCACAGATAAAATTGCATTGCATCCAAAGTGTCTAGTTCAGGTATTTCAATACTTTGCTTTCCATTTTAGGCAAGTCTGTATCAATATTGTGATGTTTTCTTCATTCTTAGCTGATTCTGCACTGATTGATGCTTTTAGTTTTTTGCCTTTTCATTTACTATGAACAATTATTCTCTCAAAAGGTCAATATGCTATTAAATTGATAGAATCCTTCTTGATCTATGCATTTTACTTTCTCAAATAATTGAGTTTTAAACTTTAGGAACAAGTTTTTCTTTTGGCTCAAGAATTAAAGGAACAAGTGTAATCCGTGTTTCAAAGTTTTTTCATGCTATGGCTAAGCTATTCCTAAGCTAAACTAGTACATATTGATTCTAAGAATAATTTTATATTTTTGTAGGTTTGGCTTGTAAAAAGAAATTTCAGTTTTTCTGGATATCTATGTGGTGTGCAGTTTCGTCCATTTATATTTATCACCATTTTATATTTCTATATGTAAAAGTATCACATCGAACTTTTTCCGCTTTCACCATCTCCCTCATCTTGCCCCTAATATTACTAACCCTATCTTTCCACAAATCATGGTTTCTTGTCTTACCATATTTTTCATACCTATGTGGTCATTGCCACATCCTCATCTCTAAACTGCGCTTGTCTTCCATGTTTTATGAGAGTTAGCAGCTATCAAAATGCCTAGCAGCCAATTGAGGTTGGTTGAGTTGGTGCTGCTTGTAAGGTTTGGGGTTCGAGTCGTGCCAACGGTCCTTGTTGGTGGGTGATCTGTAAGCCCTCTGTGAGGCTTGTGGCATGCCCTGACCCTGGACTGGGGCAGCCTCTCCTCACCTAAACTTTTTTTCACCAAAAAAAAAATGTCTAGCAGATTTGGAGATGTAAGATTTGTCTGGGTTTGGAAATTTTCAATCAGTACCGGATGCACGATCTAATTTGAGAATATTTGAGCTTTCATGCATGATTTTGCATAATTGAAAAGCAAACAGCTTAATGAATTGTAGCCTAACTGCTATTTTTGTCATTTTCAGTCAGATGCTGGGAAAAAGCTTCCATTCATCCTTGTGATTAATCTTGAGGTATGCATGTAGATGTATTTTGACCTCCTTTTGTTCAGGACATGCATGTATGTACACAGTACCTCTTGTATTCTGGGAATGTTGATTGAACTCTTCCCTGCAATGGCATAAGATGGTTTCAAATTACTCCATGTTTAAGGGTTACACCTCTGATTTTGCCAAAATAAAAGAAAAGGGTTACTCATGCGAAAAAAGTAACTTTAAAAAAGGTTAGAGTTTGAGAGTGACATACTGGTTTTAAGTTTCTGCCTTTTAGGACCCTGATATAGTAGGATCATCATTATATATATTAGTAATGAGGCTCAGACCAGGAATTTTATACACAATACAATGAGTTCTTCTAAAGTTTGTTTAAGAATTCAAAAAAGTGTTAATCCTAACATAGGCATATTTATGGTGGATGATACAAACATAAAAAGTAGAAAACTTTTAACAGTTTTAATTTTGTAACTTGTCAACCAGCTGCAGTCTTTGGCCATTAGACTCACTTCTACTTTCCAATTTCTCCAAAGAGTACTGATTTTGGAGGACAGTGGGAATTATTGTGGCTTGGGGAGGATTTTAGCTAATGGATATCTTTTGTTGGCTGGAACAATATTCATTTTGGTCTTTCAAAGAGGATTTATGTTCTAGTTTCTTTCAGGTTCCAGCAAAACCAAACTATAGTTTGGTCCTCTACTATGCTGCTGAAAGGCCTGTGAATAAAGACTCTTTGTTGGGAAAGTTTGTGGATGGAACAGATATGTTTCGTGATGCTAGATTTAAACTAATTCCAAGCATTGTTGAGGTATGAAATGCTATTATTAAACATATGAAACGGCTATTATCTGTTCTCTAATTCTATTGAAATGCTAATCTGTTTTCAATTATACAGGGGTATTGGATGGTCAAGCGTGCAGTCGGAACAAAAGCTTGCCTTCTTGGGAAAGCTGTTACTTGCAGATATTTCAGACAGGACAACTTTCTGGAGGTAATGCTATCTCGTCATTTTCTCTCTCTCTTAATTGCCTCAGTAGTCAAAGCTAGTATATACAGCATGTTTGTTTTATTTTGGATATGAAATTAATGCACTTAATCATAGACACCACAAAATAACAGGAAAAGGTTAATAGCATTTCATGATTTACACTAAGGATGCATCATTGCATGCGATGAAGTGGGAACTCGGAATCTCATATTTTATGCATAGTAACAGGATCTAAAGTCTTTAAATATCTTTAAAATTTTAGAAGTTTGACTTTTATTTAATATTTCTGTATTTATGCGTTAAATGTGTATTCTTGCAAAGATACTCTTATCAGATCTTATCTACTAGTTAGATGGAACTCTGATCTTGATGATACTGTTGGTGAATTTTCCATTTGCAGATTGATGTGGATATTGGGTCATCATCAGTAGCAAGAAGTGTTATTGGTCTCGTCCTTGGTTATGTCACAAGCTTAGTAGTAGATCTTGCAATTTTGATAGAGGTTCGTGCCTTTGTGCTGTTAATCTATGAAATTACTGTCTTCTAGCATAGGTTTATGTTTTTAGCATATATACCTGAGTATGCAAAATCTTGGGGCATTTTAATGGTTAATTATATGCAATGTCTAGTGACTTTAATTATATGTGAAAACCTTTGAGCATGCTTGGGAACTCTATCTGCTGAAAATTCTGTTCAGACTAATGGAAATGAAGTGTAAGGTTGAATTGTGCCTAGTTTCGATACAGATGCATTTGTTGGAGCCTAGATGGTGATACTTTGCTCAATTTGCAGGGAAAAGAAGAGGCAGAACTGCCTGAGTACATTCTGGGCACCGTCCGACTGAATCGTGTGAAGCCTGAATCTGCTATACCACTAGAGGCTTGAGGTTATTATCCTACACTAACGGTCTTTAAACATCTCATGCTCTGAGGTTACAATCCTTGCTGCAGGGCAGTCTCCTTTTCGGAAAATTTTGTTGTGGTATATTTTGAGACTATCGATGAGTTATTCCAAATTTTATGTTGTGTCGCTATAGGGGATTAGTGTTGGTTGGGTTCATCCGTAATCTGTTACCAGGCGTATTTTTTCTTGGTAGATATATAGGCTAAAGTTGTGCCTGATTCATCCTTGAACAAAATCATTATTGGGTGAAGAAAAACGGGAAACTGGAAATTTTTGTACATAATTTACATTATGGAACCCTGGCCAGTGGACACCTTCTACATAGCGTGTTGTCAGTCGTTACTGCCTTTGAAGAGCTCTTGGGTTACTGTAATCCAAAATTACTTACTACTATTTGTTAGTATACTTTATTGTGAGATAGCCATTGTTCATTTGATCTTTCAGTTCTCATTATCAGGTTTAAGCTAAGTTCTGGGTTTTCCCCTTCTTTTCTCATCTTTTTGTTCTCTCTCGGTGATTGATTCAATGACCGTTGTATCAATTCATTCGCTTTCTGTCACAGACTCAGTAAAATTAGGAAAGCAACTTTTACATTTCACCTAGCATTTGATGTGGACAGTAGAGATTTTACATTATTATTATATCTGGAAGGAAGGAAGATTATTGCTCTATGTTTTGAATTAATTTCTCAAATTCCTAATTATGGAGAGATCTTGATTTCTGTTGTGTGTGGGAAAAAGCCGATTTCAGGTAAAGGGTATTTCTTTCATTTGCAAATTGCATGGTTTTGGGTCCTACGAGAAACAAACAAATTTATTGGAGAATTCTTTTTAAAGGTATGGTCGACTATAAAATAAACTAAAGATGTGTCCCTTTCTTCAATCACTTTACTAACTCCACTTTGGTGGTGGCCATTGCCATTTCTTTGAATGTTTATCCGTTGTGCTTGGCTCATTAGTTTCAGCACCACCTATTTTTGACTAAATGTTCCCCAACTTTCTCACTAATGTCACCTTGGAATCTCAAAATTACCCTTCAATTCAAGGCTAGCAATGGTCTTTTTCCATTGCAAAAGTTGCCCTACCCCAATTGTTTTGAGAAAAAAAGGAGATTCTCAATTAGTAATTGGTAAACATGTTTAGTTGTACATTTTGGGTTTGATGATCAAATTAAGATATCAAATCAGATACATTGAGTTAATTGCCTTTTGACTAATTTACGAGTGGGAATCCAATTTCAAGTTTCATATTTTTGCCCTAAAAAGATGTGTTCCTTCCTCCCCACAGCACACGGCCATGCAGTCGGTGCAGGGTCTTTTTCAATCCTGTCAGGGGAAAATTTTTTGGGAACTCTTCTTTTTAAATCCAATTATTACTACCCAACGGGGTAATAGTGGCTTGATCGATATGATAATCTGATCCCCTCGTGTGAGTCATTCAAGACTTAAATGTAAACTTTACGAAATTAGCTTTAATTTTGAGCTAATTTTGCTTCTGCTTTGCTCCAAACCCTTTAAAACATGGATAATCGGTTGGTTGAAGTGGTTCGGTATTTATCCCTTTAAACAAGTTTCAAGTTCAAATCTTGTTTAAAAAAAAAAAACATTGTTACTAGACGTGTTAGTGTTGTTTGAGTTGAGCCATAGAAGCAGCAGAAACAAGAAGGGAAGGCAATAATACAGTTAGGCTTTTAATGTCACATGAAAGCTCTTTTCATCTGATGGATTGGGTTTGGGCTATTGCATTTGGTTGGCACTTTGGCAGAGTTGTTTCAGAATATATATAGCTTTTATGAAACCCCATTAATTGAAACCTAATTATAACACGCAAACAAAAACTGGGTTCATCACGGGGCCACTGTGAAATTCTTGCAGGTTCTGCCTCTCGTGAAGTGGGTGTGGGTACCCAAATGTATTTAAGGCCCCTTGCAGTTTTTTGCACCGTCTTCCATAATGAATTTTGGACATGGCCTCCCAAAATTTTCAGAACAAGAAAATTTTCGAGTAATAATGAAAACATGAAAAGGACAAGCTTTTAATTGCTTCATATTGGGTACAAATCTTTATGCTACTCTTGTTTTTACTTCCACTTTGAGATCCATGAAGTGATAGCAAAACACACATAGAAATCAATGCTTTTTAATTACTTCAAGTTTCTTAAATCGCCAATTGAAGTTGGTTGAGTTAGTAAGATTTTGAAACTTGAAAAATTTGGGGGTACAGTATGCCAACAATACTCGTTGGTGGATGAATCTATAAGTCCCACTGTAACCTCTCTTCTCTCTAAGGCTCGTGGCATGCCCTGACCTTGAACTGGAGCATCCTCCCCTTATGCCTCAGCTAAACTTTCATGTACCAAAAAACAAAAGTTTCTTCAATATTCACCCACTGTTTTTGCCAATTTTGCCTGGAGTAATTAAATGAATGTTTAGCTGGTTTAATGTATTAATATTATAAGGGTTTAGAGCTAATTATAATCTAAGCTTAACCCTTAATCATAAAAGACCTCCATCACCATGGCTAGCTACTTCCCTTTGTGAGATTCTTTATTTTGTTTGGGCTTTTTGTTGTGTAATATAATCATTGGATTGCATGTGGACCAGGAATCCCGAGCAGAAACTGTGGCAAGGAACACACATGTCAAGGAAGGAGGTTACTTTTTTTTTAGTATAATTTTTGCTTCAAAGACACAAAAAGGGCTAAACTCATCATAAATCAAGGGAAATCCTGTCGCTTTTATCTCGACCCTTGTCTTCTCTCTTTACCTTCTCTGCACCTGCTGCAGCTGCTGTCAATTTCAACAACATGATAAAATCAACATCTCTACCAAAGATCTCTGTCTTGTCCGTACCTGCATATTCATGGCATTCATGTTTATCTTAATTCTAATGTAACACTTCTTTTTCTTTTTCATTTATTTGCTTGCATTTTCATGGAAGATTTAGAAGGGGTGGAAATTCTAAACATGCCGGTGGAAAGTATGAATAAGAAAAAGGGATTATTGTAAAGTAAAGAGTCTTCAAGTAGTAAAGCATGTATATTTGGTCAAAATTCTTGTAACAGTTTTAAATCTGCAAAAAACAGCTTTCATTTTCCTCTAGATAGCATTTTTCTTTCTTCTTTCCTTTTCTGCACCTTCTCTCAGAAGTTGACAACCCTGAAACCATGAAACCCCATGAAACACAGAATTCACACTCCATGAACAGAGATTATTTTTCATTTCCCATATATATCAATATAATATACTGTAACTGAGCTATAATGATTGATAATTTTGCTTTCTCAAGTTTTCATCAAAATACAATGTGCATTGTGCAGCACGAGTGTGATGTATGTAATAATTAAAACAAACCTATAATCATTAACGGTTCAAAGAATGGTTCAAAGCAGCTGTCATGTTATCAATAACCTAATAAGTGTCTTAACTGATTCTTGGCTACCTTTATCTATGATTATGCAATTTGGCTTCTACCACACAAAAGACTATGCAAAATTGATGATGCCCCACAATTTTGATAGTATAATTCAAATTAAGACACTGCTGATAATGTATAGGATTCCCTTCTGGTGAAAAGGAGGAAAAAGATGGCCTCAGAGATATGAAAGCTTTATTCCATAATGGCAAACACCATCCAAATAAACTTAAGACCTTAAGGCCCCATTTGCCCTCAAAAGCAGCCTAATAATATTCTCATATTTCAACTAATCCTTTATACGTCATTCCCTCCTTTTCCCTATTTCCCATGCATCAATCAAACATTCAACTCAATCTAACAAAAACAACATAAACACAGCTTGCAGAGTGACCTGACTGACCTTTTCTTTTCCCTTTTTTTGTATCTTGTTTGTGTTTTATTTTTTGTCTTTGCTTCCTTCTTCACTTCTGCGAGTTCCAATGGAGATTTTGCACTGGTTGTTCTTCAATCTACTCTTCTTTTCTATGTTAATTTCAGTGTTGTTAGCTAATGATCCTTACTCAGATGCTCTGTTGAGGTTAAAATCAGAGATTATTGATGATTTCAACAGTTTAGATGATTGGTTAATTCCCCCTGGTGGGAATCCTTCAGGGAAGGTCTCTGCATGTTCTTGGTCCGGTGTTAAATGCAATGAAAACTCCACCATTGTTATTGGTTTGAATCTTTCTATGAAGAATCTTGCTGGGAATTTACCAGGAAAGCATTTCGGTGTCTTCACAGAGCTTGTCGATCTTAACATCAGTCTCAATTCATTCTCTGGAGAATTCCCTGGTGAAATCTTCAACCTCAGCAATTTAATAAGCTTAGATATCAGCAGGAACAATTTTTCAGGCGATTTTCCTGGCGGAATTTCCGGTCTTCAAAACTTGGTTGTTCTTGATGCTTTTAGCAACAGCTTTTCTGGGTCATTGCCCGTTGAGCTTTCCGAGCTTAAATTTCTAAAGATTCTCAATTTGGCCGGGAGTTACTTCAATGGTCCAATCCCTTCAGCATATGGGTATTTCAAAAGCCTGGAGTTTCTTCACTTAGCAGGGAATTTCCTTTCTGGGAAAATACCACCGGAATTGGGTAATCTCAAAACAGTGAAACATATGGAGATTGGGTACAATTCTTATGAAGGGATTATTCCATGGGAGTTGGGAAACATGAGTGAGCTTCAGTATCTTGATATTGCTGGTGCAAATCTCTCTGGTTCAATTCCCAGGCATCTCTCAAATCTCACAAAACTGGAGTCACTTTTTCTCTTCAGAAACAACTTAAATGGATTGATTCCATGGGAGTTTAGCAGAATTTTGCCTCTCACCAACTTGGATCTCTCTGATAACTTCATTTCTGGGCCTATTCCAGAGAGTTTTGCAGAATTGAAGAATCTAAGATTGCTCAGTCTTATGTACAATGAAATGAATGGCACTGTCCCAGAAGTCATAGCAGAACTTCCATTGTTGGATACTCTGTTTATATGGAACAATTTCTTCACTGGGTCACTTCCAAGAAACTTGGGCAAGAACTCAAAGCTTAGATGGTTGGATGTTTCAACCAACAGTTTCATTGGCAGCATTCCACCTGATATTTGTGCTGGTGGTGAGTTATTTAAATTGATCATGTTTTCCAACAAGTTTACAGGCAATCTTTCATCTCTATCCAATTGCTCTTCCCTTGTTCGTCTTAGAGTTGAAGATAATTCATTCTCAGGTGAAATCCCTTTAAAATTCAGCCATCTTCCTGATATCACATACATAGACTTGTCCAGGAATAGGTTTACTGGTGGAATTCCCTCAGATATTTCTCAAGCTTCAAATCTTCAGTATTTCAATGTCTCTAATAATCCAGAACTAGGGGGAATTGTCCCACCTCAAATCTGGTCTTTGCCACTTCTTCAGAATTTCTCTGCATCATTTTGTAACATCTCAGGCAATTTACCTCCATTCAAAAATTGCAAGTCAGTTCTTGTGGTTGAATTGCAGATGAACAATATGTCAGGAGCTGTCCCACAAAGTATTTCCAATTGCCAGGAATTGGAGATGATTAATTTGGGTAGCAATAAGTTAATAGGTCATATACCTAAGGAGCTTGCTAGTCTTCCTTCTATAGGAGTTGTGGATTTGTCATGTAATAATTTCAGTGGTTCAATACCTGCAGAGTTTGGCAAGTCTTCAAGCTTATCACTTCTAAATGTATCCTTCAATGATATCTCTGGTGCCATTCCCTCAGAAAAGTTGCTACAATCAATGGGTAGGAGTTCATATGTTGGAAATCCAAAGCTGTGTGGAGCGCCTCTTAAATCATGTTCAAATTCAATGGCAATATTGGGAAGAAAAAGCAATGGAAAGCTCAAATTAGTTTTATTACTCTGTGCTGCAGTAGTCATTTTCATTGTAGCATCAGTTTTCTGGCTAATTTATCTTCGCAAAGGAAGTAAAGGCCAATGGAAAATGGAGTCATTTATTGGACTTCCACAGTTTACAGCAAATGACGTTTTGAGGAGCTTCAATTCTACTGATTCCATGGAAGAAGTGCCACCTCTATCAGCTGCAGTTTGCAAAGCTGTTCTGCCTACAGGAATAACAGTTATGGTGAAAAAGATTGAATGGGAGCCCAAAAGGATGAAGGCTGCCTCAGAATTTATAACACAAATGGGAAGTGCAAGGCACAAGAATTTGATCAGATTACTTGGTTTCTGCTACAACAAGCATTTGGCTTAC
Source organism: Corchorus capsularis (assembly GCA_001974805.1). Taxonomy (NCBI): domain Eukaryota; kingdom Viridiplantae; phylum Streptophyta; class Magnoliopsida; order Malvales; family Malvaceae; genus Corchorus; species Corchorus capsularis. The sequence goes on along the minus strand of AWWV01013381.1, from coordinate 829 downwards.
CTACTATATGATTACTTGCCTAATGGAAACTTGGCTGAGAAGGTAAGAATGAGAAGAGATTGGGAAACCAAATACAGAATCATAATTGGAATTGCAAAGGGACTTTGCTTCCTTCACCATGATTGCAATCCTGCAATATCTCATGGAGATTTGAAGTCAACTAATGTTGTTTTTGATGATAATTTCGAACCCCTTCTGGCTGATTTTGGGTTCAAGTATCTAATGCAGTTGATCAAAGGCACAGTTCCAGCAACAACTTCCAAAACTGAAACAGGTAAACTTACTTAACCTATTATCCACTTTCTATTGATTCCTTTATTCATAAGTTTTCCATTTCTAACCCAAAAAAAAAAAAAAAAAACTTGACTTTTGAGTGAAACTGTAAAAGTCCTAAGATATTCAAAGCTGTGAGATTGTCTGAACAATCTGTAGCAGTTGTTTGAAGGATTCCCATGTCCAAGAATTCAATGTTGTTAAAAGACATTGTTATGCTAAATTAAGAATCTGGTTCTTTTTCTAATTTCCTAGAATATAAGTTGTTGAATTCTTGTTTGAAAATTGAAACAGGACAATTAAGCGATGTCATAAAAGAGGAGCTACACATGGACATATACAACTTTGGGGAGATAATCATGGAAATATTAACAAATGGTAAGCTGACAAATGCTGGAACAAGCATACAAAACAAACCGAGGGATGTTCTTTTAAGGGAAATATGCAATGAAAATGAAGCTAATGAAGAGGAAGTTAAACCGGTATTTGATGTTGCTTTGCTATGCACCAGAAGCAGGCTATCTGATCGGTCCTCCATGGAAGATGCATTGAAGCT
>AWWV01013380.1:0-61818 GCA_001974805.1 Corchorus capsularis | reverse complement strand
AAGTGAGTTTTAATGATTGGGATTTTGATGGAAGCTGGAATGGATAAAATTGTTCTATTTGCTGAGACATTGGCATGCAATAAGATCTGATTAAGAATTTGTCTAGACATAAGGGAGCTGTTATTGCAAGAGATTAGTTTGATATATGGGGATTTGCCCAAAACAATTTGTTAATTGATGGGCTACTTGAATTCCATATCAATGAAATGCTTTTTTGAGGAGATGAAGACCATGAAATTGTTCCATGCTTGTTGGAAAAAAATAAAAATGTCATAGAGAGAGAAAAAAAAAAAAAGAATTGTAAAGTAAATTGGGCCTTAGCCCTTAGGGCCTTCCTTAATGGTGTCAGCCCAGTCCAAGGAAACAATGCATTCAATTTGTGCATAACGAAAAAGGCAAAAAAAAAGTAAACGTGGCAAAAGTAGCCAGTAAGTACTACCACCCAGATTGTCTTGTATTTCTACTATTAGATATTTCATGGACCAGCAAAAGTCGTTGTAGTATAGTGGTGAGTATTCCCGCCTGTCACGCGGGTGACCCGGGTTCGATCCCCGGCAACGGCGGGTTGTTTTGTTATTTTCTTTTTCTGATTAATTACATGTTGGGCCTGGACGGTCCAAACTTCATAGCAGAATGAGAAAACCTAAACAGTTTTGACTGACCCAAAAGGCAAAGGCCCAAACAGATTGCATGTTAATAATGGAAATTCCAGATGGCCTAACCCACAAATCTTCTAATTTTTATTTTTTTTTGTTTTTTTTGCCACACTTTTCTCTTCTCTTCTTTTTTTTTTTTTTTGGGGTGGGGAGTTCAAAAAAAAAAAAGCTTTTCTTTTACAAAGCACAATTCTTCTGGATAACTTTTTTGGGATATGATTAAAGCAAAAAAAAATTGTTAATTTAAGAAATATTTGGTAATTCAAGTGATTCAATATTTGCGGTTTTCATTCGAGGCATCATCATGTTTGAATATATTAGCATAAAACTACCTAATTATATTTTCATTTCACAATTAATTAGTAATCTTCAAATATTCGCTAAATTCTACCTCAAAAAATAAAAGTATTTCCTAAATTTTATAGTTCTCAATAATCCATTTTCGAGATTTTATCAAACTATATGATTCTAAACTTGTCGTCTAATTTTTGATGTCCTCTTCATCAAGTGTCAGATCTTTTTTTTTTCATTATTCGATTAACTATTAAGAAATTAATTTTATATTTAAATAAGAATAAAATTTATTGATCCGAATATAATCTCTTTTATCTATATCTATATCTATACTATATTAAAATGTACGTTCAGCTGTAAAACTTTTGAATCGTCTATTATACCCTTATTTGTTAAATATATTTCTAAATTGCCATTGTTTAGGTTTTTATAGTTTTACTCAACTAAAAACTCTATTTTTATTTAATTAAATATAATATCTTTATAATTATTTTATTTTACTATTTTATTCAACTAAAAACTCTATTTTTATATAATTAAATCTAATATCCTTATAGCTATTATATTTTACCATTTTACTATTTTACTCAACTAAAAACTCAATTTTTATATAATTAAATCTAATTATCCTTATACTATTATATTTTACAATTTTACTATTGTAGTTAAAAAAACTTGATATATTAGTTTTTTTTAAATATATTTCTTGAATGACATTGTTTAAACTTTTACAATTTTTTTTAAAAATAAACTTTTGCAACTGAAAACACTATTTTTATTTAGTTGAATTCAATATTTTTATAATTATTTTATTTTTACCATTTTAATTTTAAAATTTTCAATTAAAATATAAACTAACAAAAGTATTATTATCAAGTTTAAAAGTTAAAATAAGTTGTCTAATCATTAATTATTCATATTTTTTAAAATTAATTAAGTTAAAAATTTATTTAAATTATATAGTGATTAGTCTGTTTCTATTTTTTGAGCATGTTGGTATAACAAGAATTTAAAGTTTTAAAAATGAGAAGAAGAGTAACGTACAATTATTTCCTTTGACTTATAAAGTTAGAGATGTCAATCGGGCAGGTTGGGTGGGTTTCGAGTTATCGTCACTTGGGTCCAGGTTTAATGAGTTAGGTAATTTTCTCGAATCATTCGGGTTATCGTTTATTTTTCTGGTTAAATCGAGATCGATCGGATTGGACAGGTTATTGGGTCATGTCATATTTTAACAGCTTTACTTATAATTAATGGGTCGTTACACGTGAAAGCTAAAACTAATATAGAAAAATATTAGTTATAAAATTATCTTTTTTTAGAGAAAGTAATAAATTATCTTAAAAGAAATATAAACTTGTATTATCATTTATGCCAAGCTAGAGGTAGCCAGTACACTAACTTATTGGAAAAAAGAAAAGAAAAAATTAATGAATGATGATTGAATTTTAAAAAAAAGACAAACGGTTAACTATTTTATACTAACAATAAAACAAATTAAGGTGGCAAAAGGAAAATCGTCAGGATCATGCAAATTCGAGACCTTGTGTACGTAATTGTCCCCGTCGGGAGACTCATCCATCATAACCAATTACACGATGCGGATCGAATTCGAATTAATCAGTTTGAGACCCGGCTGGATAAAACAAAAATCGTCAGTATTGTATGGATTTGGTTAACTAATCCCATAGTACTATCTTTTAATTAGATTTTTTTCCTCTTAACAAAAAAGCTGACTTTGAGTTCCGAGATTGTTGTTGACTTTCCATTGACTTCCTAAGATTCCCGAGCAAAGACAGAGAAAAATCCCACGACTGACAAGTGACAACCCCACACCCACACTCCCACCTTAAAGATCCGAAAAGAATTTCGTCACCCATTTGATCAAAGCGAATACTCGATATTTTTTAGTCTTTGCCTAAGAATTGGGAATAACTTTGTCAATAGCGTTGTTGAGAAGCAAGAATCCCTTTATCAATGCCGGACGGCGAGTCGTCCACTGGCAGGGCCGAACCGCCTATTGCAACTGAAGGAAAAACCTCCGCCAACCCCTCGGGCTCGGCGATCGTTGAAATCAGCGAAGAAGATGGAGAAAAAGTGGAAAAGAAAGAGAAGGACCCAAGAAAGATAGCTAGAAAGTAAGCCTTTATTTTTTTCGTGTATGTAAATATTCATTTTTCTTTTTATTTTGTGTTTTCCAAATGTGGGTTTACCTTTCCCCGTTGTTGGTTGTTTTTTAATTACTTTGTGTGAGTTTAGTTGAAGAAAAGGGAGTTCTTTGTTTGGCTGGGGGAAAAATTGGAGGGAAAGCTTGAGAAATACAAAACCTTTGAAGTTGATTATACTCTAAATATTCCCAAGCCCAGTAAAAGATCCTAATAACTGCCATTTTAACTGTTCTCAGTTGCTGTTTCCAGCAAGTATTTGGAGGCCCAACCTTATTGTTTAGTTTTCTGATTATCTTCTTTAATCATTATTTTCAAATTAAATTGGATTTTATGCTCTTATATAAGGTATCAATTGGAGTTGTGTAAGAAAGCTGTGGAGGAGAACATTATTGTGTATTTGGGGACTGGTTGCGGGAAGACTCATATTGCAGTGCTGCTAATTTATGAGCTTGGTCATTTAATACGGAAACCTCAGAAAAAGATATGTGTTTTTCTTGCTCCCACGGTGGCTCTGGTTCAGCAGGTGGGCTACCTTCTATGATTCTCTGATTTGTTGTTTCCATCTTCGAGTGAGGGAGTGATGATCCCATGGACTCCATGGGAGTTGCTTCACAATCGGGTCTCAATTACACTTATAATCATATAGTCATTTCTCAGGGTGAGGAGGTTTTGGTTATATTGTTTTTGGCTGAGTGTGGAAAAGGAACCACATAAATTTTCAATCTTATCATCTTAGCTTCGATTTATCTGTGGATCACGCATGATACGCATGATTTTGAACCAAACTGTTGTTATCGTGTAGCAAAGCAGAGTCATAGAAGATTCTCTTAATTTTAAGGTTGAGACTTATTGTGGGAGCTGCAGGCACTTGAAGACCCATCATGACTGGGAAAAACAGATTGAAGAGTATGAGGTAATTATGTTCTTTAGTTGGCACAGTATTTATATTTACCCATGTTTCTTTTTTGACATCCTAGGTGAACTCTTTCAGATATGGAAAGGCGAAGAAAATATGCATCATTATTGCCATTCCTATTTCCAGTATATAGTGTCATGAGATCAAAGATTCATATATAGATAGCTTAACTTGGAAAAAAAAACCCTTATTATTTAGTTTACCAAATTAAATCTGTTCCACTTTTTTTTCTTCTTCGTTTTGCCCCTCTAGAGGACCCAGTATGTATTACAGATCCTCGAGGCTGTGCATCGTCCTTGGCTTATATTTCTATTCATGCTGATTCTCTTGTAGGTTCTTGTTATGACTCCTCAAATACTACTTCGCAGCTTATACCACTGCTTCATCAGGATGGATTCAATCGCTCTTCTGATATTTGATGAGTGTCATCATGCTCAAATTAAAAGCAATCATCCTTATGCAGAAATCATGAAAGTGAAGTGCTACACAAATTTATCTTTTTACTCTCAATGATAAACTCACATTAAATTTCTCTCAGTTGATGTAGTTTGATTTTTTTACATTACCTTTGACTATATGTAGGTTTTTTATAATAAAGCTACTGCATCAATGCTTCCCCGTATATTTGGCATGACAGCATCTCCCATTGTTGGTAAAGGTAATGCCAAATTGCTTTTCATTTCTATCAAAATCATCTAGTTGTTACCTGGATCAACAATATAAAATTTTTAAATTTTACAGCAAATAGTGTATATCATATGTATCCAACTTCCAGTGCTTCATTAAACCATCAGACAGAACATCTTTTTCTATACCACTTATCTCTCATTTGCAAATTTCCCAGATTGTTTATTAATTTCTTAAACTATTGTCAGCAATGCTTGGAAATAAATTTTATGACTTTTGATTTTTTTTTAAAGAATTGTGCATATAAATTGCTTTTGGAAGGATTCAAACACAGGTTACCTTCTTGATTTGCAAAATATAAGCAAATTGATGATGGACTACCTGTGTTTTTCACATTTGAGAATGTCTTGACCCTTATCATTTTTGTTTTATTTTTCTTTTGCAATAACAAACACCTTCCACTCATGTTATTTATTTTGTATAAAATTGAAATCAGAAAATGTCTTTGTTTTCTCAAACCAAACATAAGAGCTTCCGACTACCCACATTTTATCGTTTAGTCTATATATGATACTAATATTTTTGATGACATTGCATCTTTTGGTGCCTTCTAATGGTGTATTTTCCACTTGACTGACTGGCTGTTATACTTACATACTGTGATATGTTATAGCTCCTTTTATGATAAACTTTAAATCTTGTACATAAATCTTACACTTCCAGATGCTTCTGGTCAAGGAAATTTACCAAAAAGTATCAACAGTCTCGAAAATCTACTTGATGCTAAGGTGAGTCTTCAAAATTTTCACTTTGAGATATAATATGGTTTTCTGCACTCTGTTTTTTCTTTCCAAAACTAGTCGTGATTGAAGATAGGGATCTAACTAGCTATTGTCAAGTAGATAAATATCTTAAGTTTATTGTGGTTTATATTTCTACCATGAGTACCTGCTATCATTTTGCTGAGGGGAAAAATATTACTCACAATTCATTGTTGTCATCATCATCATCATCATCATCATTTTCTTCCTTCCTTCCTATGTGTGACTGTATACCTTAGATCTTTGGAGATGTGGCCTTGTCAGTAAGAAATTTGTTTGAAGAAAAGACCTCTTAGTTATAATGAAAAGGTGGAAAAATTTTCTTAAACACCATCATTGCACTGATCTAGATGCTCGTGGTATTCGTTTTGTAATATTTCTAATACCATAATTTGTAGGTGTACTCAGTTGGAGATAAAGAGGAACTGGAAAGCTTCGTAGCATCTCCTGTTGTTAGTGTATATGAGTATGGTCCCGTCGACTTTGGTCCTTCTAGTTTATACATGATTTATCGTAGTAAACTTGAGACAATTAAGCGCCAGGTATATTCCAGTGATGCAGTCCTCTTGCTTGAGCTTTCACTATCTTGATGGAAGCTTTTAAGTTTTTTTCTGTTTCTTTTGCAAGAGTAGTGTATATCAACACTTGGCAGGAAGAATGGTGATATTCAATCTGCCAGGAACACAAAAAAGCTGCTCAGAAGGATGCATGATAATATAATCTTTTGTTTGGAAAATCTTGGCCTTTTGGGAGCATTACGAGTAAGATCTTGCTAAAATAACTCAATTTCTTGTTTCTGTTAATTGGCATTTGGCAACATTCAATTTTGACTTAAATTCTGGGCTTTTTGAAAGTTGCTGTCATCTACTGTTAGTTTGGATCTTATTTGGTATTCTGCTATTGCTTTATACTTATTCTGAACACATTCACAAAGTCTGGCCTCTGCAAATCCATGTTGGAATACACAATAGAACATAACTTTAGTTTTATATACTATTCCCTCTAGTTTTGTTCTTCTATGGTGTATATTATCCATAGGTCATTGCTCGTTACTTGCATTTTTAATGTATGATCTTTAAGCAGTGACTATTTGGGCATTCTTTTGCTTATCTTATCATTTGGTTTTCTACATGAGAACGTGGAATTACTTTTTGATCTGAAATATCTAAGAGTTTTATCTGGCTTGTGGTAGTTACTCGCATGCTTGTTAGTTAGAGTATCTTAGAAAATTCTGATTCATTCTTCCATTTAACCTGAATTTTGTAGGCTTGCCAACTTCTTTTGACTGGTGATAAGTCTGAGAGGATTGAATTGGTAGAAGATGAAGGTAGTTTAAGTGACGACTCTGTATGTGATCGATATCTTACTCAGGCTGCTGATGTATTTGCTTCTGAATGTAGGGGAGGTATATAATCTGTTCAGACATTTTAAATTGCAGCTTCTACTTATAGCTTGTCTTTTGGGGCATTCCCCTTGTAGATGCTGAGAATTTCTTGATGGTTGCATAGTTTTTAAACTTCATTCTACACATTATAGTTGTAATAATGTATGGATTAGTTTTGTGGATAAATTAGAGATTCTATTTGGATTTTTGAATCTAAACCATCAGTTTTTTTGTTGCTAATACTGTAGGTGGGTGCAATGATATATCTGATGTAGAGATTTTGAAGGAACCGTTTTTCTCAAAAAAGCTTTTACGCCTCATTGGAATTCTTTCTACCTTCAGGTTGGTTTTCTAGCATGTAACTGGTTTTTGGTTGTTTGTTAGATATATTGCATATAAATCCCATTAGACCTAGTTTAATAGCTTATTACTTAGTAAGTAAGCTGTTTATTTGCATATTATAACATATGCTCTGCACTTTAGGAGGCAAGAGAATAGACTTAATAAATGAAGTGCAATGGTAATCTTATTTATATTTTCTGGCGAGCAGCCATACCCATATGTGGTCAACCTAAATGGTATTGGTGGCTCTTTATTTGTTGTCTCACCATGTCTGTTTTCATTCTTATCTTGTTATTTACAAACAAACTTTCCAATTGTGATTTTCAATGCCTGTAAGTTTTTTTTTTTTTTCGCTTTGCTTTTCTCATTATGTTATCAACAAGTATTCTATATATGTATCTATTTCTCTCAGAGACTATCATAATGTTTTTTGCAGGTTACAGCCAAATATGAAATCTATAATTTTTGTGAATAGGATTGTTACTGCTCGATCCTTGTCATACATACTGCAAAACCTTAAGTTCCTATTATCTTGGAAGTGCCATTACCTTTTGGGAGTCCACTCTGGACTTAAGAGTATGTCGCGGAAGACAATGAAATTCATTCTTGAGAAGTTCAGAACTGGAGAGGTAATCCTTGTCTGCTTGTGTTAATAATCCTTTCCCCACCTCCAACCCCTCTCATGCCATGAGAATTGATACATTGTTAAATTGCTATTTCTATGTTTGCTTATTAGCTGCCTAGCTCATTGAATGCTCTAGGCACAATGTTGGACATAATTTCGTGTTTTTGAAAATTTGCTAACCGTTATTGCCGTTTTTTGCTAGAGGAAGTGAAGTTTCCTATTTCTCAAAGTTATTTTGAGACAGAGGACCTCCTACATTTTATCCTCATTGTTTTAGTGTAGCACCTATACTTGTAATCAGTTTTAGTATTAATAGAATTATATGGGGTCGTTGGAGGAAAAAAATAACAACTGGGGAAAAACAAAAATAGAAACTGCCGTGGCCCACAAAAATGGCCACTTTCCTCTTTTATAAACTGAATTGATTAGGGAAAGTTTTGAAATGGAAAAGTAATTGTATATTTGATAAAGATTTGTCAGGTTTAGAATAAGCATCGAGCTCAAAAGCTTCGTCGGTGCTCCCTCTTCTGGCCCTATAGCTTGGGCTGGACTGTTGACATAATTATTCCCAACTGAGGTGGGGCCTGCCTCTTTTCCATTCCCACCGCACGAGTCTAGGAAGTCTGGGGCTTTCCCTCCGCTAATTCATCTGATTTCATTTCAGTTGGAGATTGTTTTCTTGCTTCATTGATCTATTCTTACAAGCAGTAGATGGATGGACATCTACTAAATCTGCTGTGTGTTCTTTCCCTTTATTATCTGAGCATGCTTCCCCTCTGTATGACTGTATTAGATTCCATAAAGCAACAAAAGTGATTTGACAAAACCTCAAAGCTTTTCAATTCATATCTTGCAATGTAATCCATATGCCTGAGCAGTTTATAGCATTTGTAGGCTATAGTGATGGACAGAAAAGGATATCTATATACAAAAGAAAATCTCATAAAAGGAACAAATTATGCATCTTGTACGTAGATTGCCTTACAGTAGCTTTGAGTTGATGGTTGCTATCTGCATGAAAAAATTGTTGCGCAAGTGCTGCTATCTATTATCAGCAGGTTGAGTGGGTTATAAATTCTTGATTCCTTGCAATGCTGATTTGGTAGTTGAATCTTCTGGTTGCAACCAAAGTGGGTGAAGAAGGACTTGACATTCAGACATGCTGCCTTGTGATACGTTTTGACCTTCCAGAAACTGTCGCGAGTTTTATTCAATCAAGAGGTCGCGCAAGAATGCCTCTGTCTGAGTATGCATTTCTGGTGAATAGGTGTGGTTTTATAAAAAAAAATATACGCTATTTGAAGGTCTGTTCATTTGGTTCTCTCTGTTACTGGAAAAAAAGATAAGTTCTTTCTTTTAACTTTGCAGGGGGAATGAGAGGGAACTAGATTTGATTAGAAATTTTAAGAAAGATGAAGATCGTATGAATATGGAAATTTCTTTGAGAACATCTACTGAGGTATTTACTGCTCCTGAGGAAAGATTGTTCAAAGTCGATTCTTCGGGTGCTTCCATCAGTTCAGGATATAGCATCTCTCTACTTCATCATTACTGCTCAAAACTACCCCATGATGAGTATGGCATTTCAACCCACCTCATTTTAAAACTTATGAGTTACAGTACATGTCTTCCAGTGGATATCCATTTACTAATTTAGATTATCATTGATTTTTACTTATCTACTTTTCAGGTACTTTGACCCCAGGCCAAGCTTTTGCTATTTTGATGATATAGGGGGGACGATCTGTACTATAGTTTTACCTTCCAATGCTCCGATAAATCAAATTTCCAGTTCGCCTCAATCTTTAGTGGATTCTGCTAAAAAAGATGCTTGCCTAAAAGCAATTGAAGAATTGCATAAATTGGGAGCCTTGAATGACTATCTCTTGCCATTGCAAAATAATGTTCTTGAGGAGGGGACACTGCCGGTGTCGTCTGATTGTGAGAGCTCTGAAGGTTAATGAAGAGCAACTTTGTAGCCTTTTCTTTTGTTGTTGTTATTCTTTTTTCATTCTTCATTCTTCTGTTGTTGTTGGTGTTTGTGTGTGTGTTTTTGGGGTTGGGGGTGGGGAGGTGTATAGTACAAGGATTAAATATTTTGTTTTTAATTGATCTCGAGAAAATATGATTTTTTTACTGCAGATGAGGATTCACGAGGTGAACTGCATGAGATGCTTGTTCCTAGTATACTTAAAAATCCATGGACTGGCTTGGAAAATGATGTCCTCCTTAACTCTTACTATTTAAAATTTATTCCGGATCCTGAGGATAGGAGCTATAAAGAGTTCGGTCTCTTTGTCAAGTCTCCTCTCCCCAAAGAGGCTGAGAAAATGGAGCTGGATCTTCACCTAGCTCGCCGTAGGTCAGTGATGACAAAGCTTGTCCCATCAGGAGTTGCAGAATTCAACAGAGAACAGGTAACAATATTTAATGTGGAGCTTGTTCTAGTAGACTTATACTTTCCAAAATTCACTCTCTATACCTGCATTTGCAGATTATTCAGGCGCAGCATTTTCAGGAAATGTTCTTCAAGGTCATCCTTGATAGATCAGAACTCCTTGCGGAATTTGTTCCCTTAGGAAACAAGGAAGTTTTTGCATCGGGATCCTCAACATTCTATCTGTTGCTCCCTGTTGTCCTCAACAATTGTGAGAACACATTGACAGTGGACTGGAGGATAATTCAAAAATGTTTGTCATCTCCACTTTTCAGGACTCCAGCTGAAGCTGCAGAGACTGAAAATTTCCCTTCAGATGTTTGCTTGCGACTTGCAAATGGTTGTAGGAGCATAAGCGATGTTGAGAATAGTTTCGTTTATGCTCCATACAAGAAGGAATTTTACTTTATTACTAACATTGTTGGTGACAAAAATGGTTACAGCCCATACAAAGATTCAGGCACTTTAAGCTATGTGGAGCACTTAAAAAGGTTGGTGACTCAACTTCTTGATTAACTACTGTAGCTAGCATTATCAGAAAGTTGGTTTGTAATGGAAAGGTTATTTAAACTAAGTTGTTATATATAGTTGTTGTTTTTATTTTTTTGGGGGGTGGGGGTTGTTTAAAGTTCTAGATAGGTTTTTATCTAGTACTCAATTGAGGGAGTTTTAATATTAATGGTGCCAATCAGGTTTGACATTCATCTTAAGCATCCGGAACAACCTCTCCTCCACGCAAAACCACTTTTTAAATTGCACAATTTGCTACACAACCGAAAGCCAGAGGATGCAGGTAGTTTTTTGTTGGCTTTGGTTTCATTTTCTTTTATGGTTCCCTTTTTACCGAGTATGTTGTTTGTTGTATTGAAGTTATTTGTGTTCTAATATAATATTCTAGGCCTTTCCTCTAACTTCATGGGTATATTGCTATTTGTTTTGTCAGATTGCATTGTTATTTCATGCTGTCTGCAGTTGGTTTATTGTTTATAAGATTTGTAAATTAGTTTTAAATAAACTATGAATGCCCCACCTCCTTCACACACGCCCACACACACTACTCCTTGATGCCACACCATCCAGTCTTTTAACTTTATCATCAAATCAAATCAAAGAAATGTTGCTTTGTTGTCAACTTTCCCTGTCTCTCATTTATTATGGCTGTTTTGTTGTCACAAACAGAATCACATGAATTGGACGAGTACTTTATTGTTTTGCCTCCTGAGCTCTGTCAGTTGAAAATATTAGGCTTCTCCAAAGATATTGGGAGTTCACTTTCTTTATTACCATCAATCATGCACCGTCTAGAAAACTTGCTTGTGGCAATTGAACTAAAGCAGGTTTTTTCAGCTTCATTCCCAGAGGGGGCTGAAGTTACAGCCACTAGGGTAAGGCCTCACTGCATATCATTATCACTAATGCTTTTGGTTAAGCATCCACTGTTAGTTACTGTGCTGATCTAATCATTCAATCATGAAATGCGAATATATGCATGGATCTCATCTAATACTAACTGTTTGAAATGATGTTAGGTCCTAGAAGCACTCACTACAGAGAAGTGCCAAGAGCGTTTTTCTCTTGAGAGACTTGAATCACTTGGTGATGCCTTCCTTAAGTTTGCCGTTGGCCGTCATCTTTTTCTTTTACATGATGACCTTGATGAAGGGGAACTGACAAGGAGAAGGTCTAATGCTGTAAATAATTCTAATTTGTTCAAGCTAGCAACAAGGAGCAATTTACAGGTTTGATTGTATGTTAGATTCTTAGAATGCGATCTTCTTTGTGCAAAAGTTTTTATATCTGCTTTGTTCAGGTTAGCATAATAGTTCTTTTCTTTTTATGAATTTTATTCATTATTCATTTAAAACCATATTTCATAAACATAAAACATTTTTAGGATTACAGTCTGCTGATAGTTCACTGCTAATATATGCGTATTTGTTGCATTAAACGCCGATGTGCATGTTCATATGTCACTTGTCCAATAAATGGTCCTCGACCCTGAATCATAGAAAGTTGTGGAAAAAAATATGGTACAGAAATGATTAAACTAGAAAAGAACTTATTCTGATAGACCCATCTCCCTTCCTTTCTCCTTCGTCCCTGCTGGTGTTGGCTGGATGTTTCATCCATTTTGGATTTTTTGTTTTTCCAATAGCTGTTTGAGAAACTTTTGGGCATAGTCAAATGCTTCTGTTGTGCCTATTTGAATGGACAATTAAACTAATATATATTTGGTGTATTTGGTGTTTTAAAAATTATTTCTAAATGTTTATGACATGGTATTTCCACTAATATTCAGGTTTACATACGTGATCAACCTTTTGATCCTTGCCAATTCTTCGCTTTGGGCCATCCCTGCCCAGTAATTTGTACCAAAGAAACTGAAAAAGCTGTTCATTCGCATAGTTCTCAAGCAGATAATGCAATTTGTGAAGTCAGATGCAGTAGAAATCATCACTGGCTACATAAGAAAACGATTGCTGATGTGGTTGAGGCTCTTGTAGGGGCATTTATTGTTGATAAAGGTTTTAAAGCTGCAACTGCATTTCTTAGATGGATTGGCATACGAGTGGACTTCCAACACTCTCAAGTTAATAATGTTTGCACTTCAAGCAAGAAGTTCATGCCACTCTGCTCTAAAGTGGATACTAGAGCTCTTGAAGATTTGTTGGGATACCGGTTTCTTCATAAGGGTCTACTCCTTCAGGCATTGGTGCATCCCTCTCATAATATGCTTGGGGGAGGCTGCTACCAGGTATGCACCACATTTTCAATTTTACATAAAAGAAATAGACTGGTTTGTTCTTTATGCTTAATATCTTTCACCTTACTTGTCAGTTACAGCATTCAGTTTTTGATGCTACAATTAGATATCCTTTGATCATTTTGTCAGAGATTGGAGTTTCTGGGAGATGCTGTCTTGGATTATTTAATCACGTCATATCTGTTTTCAGTCTATCCAAAGCTGAAGCCTGGTCAGTTAACTGATTTGAGATCAGTGTCAGTGAACAACAAGTCCTTTGCTGATGTTGCAGTGGATACATCCTTAAACAAATTTCTTATCCATGATTCTTCTGCCCTCTCCGAGGCAATAGAAAAATATGTTGAGTTCATTACATCATCACCTGAAAGGAAATCGTTTGAAGGGCCAAAGTGTCCAAAGGTAGCAATTATCATCTATTATAGACGTGTTCATACATGCTGTTTCCCATTCCCCTATTATAATGTGTAAGATTGCATTTTAGTCACCCTTTATATGAATTTTACAATTGCAAAGCTTCATCCCTAATATATAAAAGCTAAAAGGTCTACTCTCCTGATTAACATTTAAAGATTGTTTGCTTTCCTTTAGGTCTTTGCAACTGATTTGCTTTCATGCGCATTGTCTCATTCTCTGGAAGAAGATTTATGAACAAGTGATTTTTTTATTTTTATAAATTCAACATTATGACTAAAGAAAATCTTTAATATATATAAAATGCCTCTAAATCATATATGTCAAGGAGGGTTCTTGATCTAACAACTCTATTGTATTGATCCAGGCTCTTGGTGACTTGGTAGAGTCTTGTTTCGGTGCTATTCTCCTTGATACAGGATTTAACTTGAATCGTGTTTGGAAGATGATGCTATCAATTTTGGATCCAATCAAGAGTCTTTCGAGTGTGCAGCTCAATCCTATTAGGGAATTGCAGGAACTTTGCCAGTCTCGTAACTGGGATCTTAAGTTTCTAGAATCAAAAAGTGGCAGGAAATTTTTAGTTGATGCAAAATTAAATGCAGGAGATGTACCTCTAACTGCTTCCGCAATCAACCATAACAAAAAAGATGCTACCAGAATTGCTGCCCAAGAAATGCTCATGAAGTTAAAGGTAAAATATGTCCTGCATGCCTATCTACCCTGTTACTTGACACCATTAAAGTATTATATGGGGTTTGGAAGTTTACATGTATTTGAGCCTTCTAGACATTTGAAGTTGATATTGTTCATAGACCAATCTTTAAAACTTGCAAAGCTTCTATTCTATTGCTTGTTGACAGAATGGCAGTCAATATGCAGTTTAATCCTCATAGCTCGTTGTCTTTGAATGTGAAGGCTCTAGGTTATGCTGCCAAGTCAAAGTCCTTGGAGGAAGTTTTAAAGGCAAGCTGCAAGATGGAAGCCAAGCTGATTGGATTTGATGAAACACCAATTGATGTTGCTGATCCTGACACTATTGGATTAGAAAACATAAAATTGCAACAATCTGTTGACAATGATTCGAACCCCAAAATCAATAAGGTGACTGGAAACCGTCCACCTTGCATCTCACTTGCTAGTGAACTTGTGCAATTTTCTGAAGTCAAAGCAGGGGAGTTTCGATCACCTCTTGAAGTCAGAAGAGCACTCCCTGGTTGCTCTACTGTAGATACTAATTGTGGGATTGACTCATCATCATCAGGAGGTCTGTGGTAGTTATAACTTTTTGTATCTGTAATCAATTCTGGAGCAGTATCTTATTAGTTTCTTAATTTCTCAGGTGAATCACAAAAACGAACTGCTAGATCTCAATTATATGAGGTCTGTGCTATCAATTACTGGAAACCCCCTATGTTTGAATGTTGCAAAGAGGAAGGACCAAGCCATTTAAGATCGTAAGTGCCACGACCTGCATATTTGGTTTTTTAGAGTTCAAAACTCTAATCTAAGGATATATATAGTAATGAAATGAGTGCTAGAAACTTCATATTCTAAAATCTGACTCAAAATGTTTTGCAGATTCACTTTCAAGGTGATCCTTGAAATAGAAGAAGGCCCAGATTTGATCTTGGAATGCTTTGGTGGTCCTAGGACCAAAAAGAGAGATGCAGCAGAGCATGCGGCAGAAGGTGCACTCTGGTACTTGAAACATGAAGGGTATTTAACATCAGATTAACTTTTCTGACAACTTACTAGAGAGTTTTCTTTAGTTATGTATTTGATGATAATCTGTGCCGGTTGGCTGTTAATTACAACAAATTATGAATCTTGTTTATGTATAGTAGTACTAGTATTTTGATATCATTTAACGTGCTCTTACATTAGTTAGGTGATTCGGCTTACTCAGATTTATATTCCAATAATACAAGCTAGTAGTAATTGTTGGAATGGTGAAATTTGTGGATTGTTCACTTCCCGATCAGCTTATCATTGTGGATTATCTGACATTTTTCAAAGTTGGGACCCTTAATTGAGAATTTTTCTCAAAGGATTTAATTGGGTTTCTTATTAAAAGAGAAAATGATTATACCATAAAAAAAGAAAGGGGAAAAGAAAAAAAAAAGTTTAATTGGGTTTGTTGGGCATTTTGCTAAATGGGCCTCATATGTAGAATAACACGGGCGCCGTTTAAGCCCATAAAGTTTCACTAATCCAACCCAATAACCGCCATCCATGGAATGGAATGATAAACAGAGGAAGAAGAATGAAGAACGAAGAAGGATGGTCTCAGGAAGAGCGATTTGCTATCACACACTTTTTCTCTCTGAAATGAAAAAAGCAAATCGCTCAGTTCAAGGATAATCACACACTTTTTCTCTCTGGAGAGATGAGGATAATCACAGAGAGAAGAAAATGTTGGGATGGGCAACCAGGCGCAGTTCAAGGAGCCTTCCTCGGAAGAAGGCGCCGCCGCATCAGCCACCGCGAGCCGGCCGCTGCGGAGGCGGGAGATTCAGGGGAAACGGTGGAGCCACAGAGAGGCGAGGTTCAGATTTTGCTGACATCAAAGGAGGATCCAGTTTCTATTTGGTCACTTGGGGTAAAAAAATTATCCCGGACCGCATAGACACTTTGTCCTCCTTTGATCCAGTTTCTATAGGTTTATTTGTTTGATTGATACGCTAGGTATTTGCAGTTTTAACCCAATTTTTCTTTTCCTTTTTAGTCTCAATATATGTTTTGAAACAGAACGTGTTAATTTTCCTAATTATAAACCCAATAACGTTGTTTGGAACACGGGGAAGACATAAAATTCGACTGAAACTTGTACTACATCAAAGGTGGATGGTTTTATTTTCTAATTAATTAAGTCTATTCTTTTGTGTGGCAACTAGGGGAATATGATGCTGTGATAATATGCATGGGTGCCAAGGCAGACTTGCTTCCAGAGCTTGCTGGGGGCTTACTCTGAGGTGTTAATTTGCAACTGCAACTAACACTGCCTGATAATATAAGGTAATGCCTCTCTTGTCCTTCACTATTCTAGTCAGAAAGTTGGCACCAAGTCTTCGCATAAAGCAAATGTTTCAATGTATAGGAAGTTTGATAGAATATTAGTCAATATGACTAATATGATGCATGAAAATGCTACTAGAATGAGATAATGCATTGAGGCTCAGATACATGGTAGCAAACAATACTAACTTATAACAGTTTCCTTTTGCTTTGTAAATCACCCTCTCTAATAGTATTATTTTTTTTACAATAATATATTTTGTTTTATGTTTTCTTAATAAATAAAGGATAATTATATAGGAATAGAGATTTTTTTGGGTACAGTTGGATTTGTTCTTAAATCCAGTTTAGTGTTTTAATACTAACTAATTAATTAATATGCGGATTTTAAGGGCTAAAATAACCTTTACTTTTATTTTTTTATTATATTCCAAAAGTAATTATGTGTAATAATCATCCTTGTGTGATCCTAGAATTCGGCCAAAATATAAGACATAATAATAATGTGATCCTAGAAACCCTAGGATGTGATCCTATTATTATTATATATTATTTTATTTCTGTTTAAAGAGCCACCGACTTATTTCCTATATATAAGCCACCATATTGCTGTCGATTTTGATATCTTCGATTTATAAACACTCTGATTGAATTTTCATCCAGTGAACAAACAAACCCCCAAAACTCTGCAGAAAGAACTGAAACCATTCAGAAGGCATTGTCGTTTTTCGTGAATTTCTCTTCCTCTTTTTATATATTTTTTTGCGTTCCTTTGTTATTTAAAACCCTACTTAGGGTTTTAGTTTTTGTTGTTTTTTGGAAGAGTTCTGAGTTTATCTCTTCCCGTTTGTCAGGGTTCCATGGCTCGTTTAGGCGGCGGTGCTGAGGAACACGCCCGGTTTAAACAATATGAATATAGGTCAAATTCGAGTTTAGTTCTTGCTAATAATGATAATCGGCAGCGTGATACTTACGAGCCGGCCAGAGAGCCCGAGTCTCTCTGGGGAAAAATTGACCCTAAGTCTTTTGGTGACCGTGTTTATAAAGGTAGACCACTAGAATTAGATCATAAGCTTAAGAAGTCAATGAAGAAGAAAGAACGGGACCCTCTTTCTGAACCTGCTCCTCTTAGGCAAAGTAAGAGGCGCAGGATATGGGAGGAGAGTGTTTTGACTGTTACGGAGGAAGGGGTTTATGAGCCCAAAACTAAGGAGACTAGGGCGGCTTACGAGGCTATGTTGAGTTTGATTCAGCAGCAGTTGGGTGGACAGCCACTTAATATTGTTAGTAGTGCAGCAGATGAGATTTTGGCTGTGCTTAAGAATGAAGGGATTAAAAATTCTGATAAGAAGGAGATTGAGAAGTTGTTGAATCCAATTCCCAGTCAGGTCTTTGATCAGCTTGTTCGATTGGGAAGTTGATTACAGATTATCAGGATGGGGGTGAGGCTGTGTGTCGGAATGGAGATGAAGGTCTTGATGATGATGTTGGAGTGGCAGTCGAGTTTGAAGAGAATGAAGATGAGGAAGAGGAGAGTGATATTGATATGGTGCAGGAGGATGATGAGGATGAGGATGATGGAGTGGAAAATGGTATTGGGGGTATGCAGGTGGGTGGTGGAATCAATGACGATGACGCGCATGAGGCTAATGAAGGAATGAGTCTGAATGTCCAGGACATTGATGCTTATTGGCTTCAGAGAAAGATCTCCCAGGCTTATGACCAACAAATTGACCCACAACAGCTCCAGAAGCTTGCTGAAGAGGTGCTTAAGATACTTGCTGAGGGTGATGACAGAGAGGTTGAGAACAATCTATTGGCACATCTCCAGTTTGATAAGTTCAGCCTAATCAAATACCTGTTGCGGAACCGGCTGAAGGTTGTATGGTGCACCCGCTTGGCGAGGGCTGAAGCCCAAGAAGAGAGGAAGAAGATTGAAGAGGAAATGATGAGCATGGGCCCAGATTTGGCTGCAGTTGTTGAGCAGCTGCATGCCACCAGGGCAACAGCAAAAGAAAGGCAGAAGAACTTAGAGAAGAGTATCAGAGAAGAGGCTCGTCGACTAAAGTATGAGAGCGGTGGAGATGGTGATAGGGATAGGAGGGGTCTTGTTGACAGAGACACTGATGGTGGTTGGTTGAAGGGTCAGCGTCAGTTGCTTGATCTGGACTGTCTTGCTTTTGAACAGGGTGGTCTTTTGATTGCAAATAAAAAGTGTGATCTTCCTTTGGGTTCTTACAGGCATCTGAGCAAGGGGTACGAGGAAGTTCATGTGCCGGCACAGAAGCCAAAACCTCTAGAACCGAATGAGAAGCTTGTAAAGATATCTGAAATGCCAGAATGGGCCCAACCAGCTTTCAAGGGGATGCAACAGTTGAACAGGGTACAGAGTAAAGTGTATGAAACTGCCCTTTTTTCAGCAGATAACATCCTGTTGTGTGCCCCTACTGGGGCAGGGAAAACTAATGTTGCTGTACTCACCATACTGCGGCAACTTGGCTTGAATAAGGATTCTGATGGTTCAATTAACCATAGCAACTATAAGATTGTCTATGTGGCGCCTATGAAGGCTCTAGTTGCTGAAGTTGTGGGTAACCTTTCACATCGGTTGGAGGCATATGGTGTGACGGTGCGCGAGCTCAGTGGAGACCAGACACTGACTAGCCAACAAATTGAGGATACTCAGATCATTGTGACAACTCCTGAGAAATGGGATATTGTTACCAGAAAGTCTGGGGATCGGACATTCACACATCTTGTGAAACTTCTTATTATTGACGAGATTCATCTTCTTCATGATAACAGAGGACCTGTGCTCGAAAGTATTGTTGCCAGGACTGCCAGGCAAATAGAAACCATGAAAGAGTATATCCGATTGGTAGGTCTTTCTGCTACACTTCCTAATTATGAAGACGTGGCATCATTTCTGAGGGTTGATCTGAAAAAAGGACTGTTCCATTTTGACAATAGCTACAGACCTGTCCCCCTCTCCCAGCAGTATATTGGAATCACAGTTAAGAAGCCACTTCAGAGGTTCCATTTAATGAATGATATTTGTTACGAAAAAGTAATGGCTGTGGCAGGGAAGCATCAAGTCCTTATTTTTGTTCATTCAAGGAAGGAAACTGCTAAAACAGCTCGTGCAGTACTGGACACTGCACTTGCTAATGATACCCTTAGTAGGTTCCTGAAAGAGGATGCTGCAAGTCGTGAGATTCTGCAGAGTCACACGGATATGGTTAAAAGCAATGATCTTAAAGATCTTATACCTTATGGTTTTGCTATCCATCATGCTGGGTTGTCAAGGGCTGATCGTGAAATTGTTGAACTTCTCTTTGCTGATAAACATATACAAGTGTTGGTTTCAACTGCAACTCTTGCTTGGGGTGTGAACTTGCCTGCACACACAGTCATTATTGAAGGGACCCAGATCTACAGCCCGGAAAAAGGAGCATGGACCGAGCTAAGCCATCTGAATGTGATGCAGATGCTGGGTCGTGCAGGGAGGCCTCAGTATGATTCATATGGTGAAGGGATCATTATCACTGGGCACAGTGAACTTCAATACTACCTTTCTTTGATGAATCAGCAACTTCCTATTGAGAGCCAATTTGTATCCAAACTGGCTGATCAGTTGAATGCGGAAATAGTTCTTGGAACTGTTCAGAATGCTAGAGAAGCCTGCAATTGGATTGCAGACACGTACTTGTATCATCGAATGTTGCAGAATCCGACACTTTATGGCCTGCCAGCTGATATTCTTTCTAGAGATTCAACTTTGGAGGAGAGGAGGGCTGATTTGGTAAGCATCCAATCCCTTGGTGTACATAATTATCTTTGAAATTTCTCTACTCTAATTCTTTTTTTGTAGTATTCTTTTTCCCCCTCCTTTGCATGCATATTTGATTTAGCTATGTAAAGCTTTGTGGCATTTATATTTTTCATTTGCTTTGGATTAGGGTTTGGGAAACCATTTTCTATTCCACATTGTTAGATAGAATTTTGCCATGTAAGCAATATTTTAGCCTTCTCTGTTGATAGTGTGAGTTGCTGTAGTAAATAAACTGATGATGAATGTTCAGTTATGCTTTGTATGTTTTGTTATAATTCTCATTACTCTTTGTTTCACTACTCTGTGATTCCAGTGATTTATTCATTATTGACCTTCTTTTTTTCCATTTTTTTGGCAGATCCATTCTGCGGCAACTATCTTGGAGAAGAATAATTTGGTCAAGTATGATAGAAAAAGTGGATACTTCCAAGTGACAGATTTGGGCCGCATTGCTAGCTACTATTACATATCGCATGGGACAATATCTACATACAATGAGCATCTGAAGCCAACCATGGGCAACATAGAACTTTGTCGATTATTTTCACTTAGTGAAGAATTCAAGTATGCAACAGTCAGACAAGATGAGAAGGTGGAGCTGGCAATGCTTTTGGACCATGTTCCCATTCCAATCAAGGAAAGTTTGGAAGAGCCTAGTGCTAAAATTAATGTTTTGCTGCAAGCATATATCTCACAGTTGAAGCTTGAAGGGCTTTCATTGACGTCTGACATGGTGTACATAACTCAGAGTGCTGGACGTCTTTTAAAAGCACTTTTTGAGATTGTCTTAAAAAGAGGATGGGCACAATTAGCTGAGAAGGCTTTGAATTTGTGTAAAATGGTTACTAAGAGGATGTGGAATGTTCAAACACCCCTTTGCCAGTTCAAAGGCATCCCAAATGAGATCCTTTTGAAGTTGGAGAAGAAAGATTTAGCCTGGGATAGGTACTATGATCTGTCATCACAGGAGATTGGTGAGCTTATTCGTAACCAAAAGATGGGAAGACCGCTTTACAAATTCATTCACCAGTTCCCAAAGCTAAACCTTGCAGCTCATGTTCAACCAATTACACGAACTGTCTTAAGGGTTGAACTCACGATAACACCAGATTTTCAATGGGAGGGTAAGGTTCATGGGTATGTAGAGCCATTCTGGGTGATTGTTGAAGATAATGATGGTGAATGTATTCTTCACCACGAGTACTTTTTGTTGAAGAAGCAGTATATTGATGAGGACCACACTTTGAACTTCACTGTTCCGATTTATGAACCATTACCACCTCAGTATTTCATTCGTGTTGTCTCAGATAAATGGCTTGGATCACAGACTGTTTTACCTGTCTCTTTCAGGCATCTTATACTGCCAGAGAAGTACCCTCCGCCAACTGAGTTGTTGGACTTACAGCCTTTGCCTGTGACGGCATTGAGGAATCCATCTTATGAGGCATTGTATCACAATTTTAAGCATTTTAATCCTGTTCAAACTCAAGTCTTCGCTATTTTGTATAATACAGATGATAATGTCTTGGTGGCTGCACCAACAGGGAGTGGGAAGACCATATGTGCTGAGTTTGCTATATTACGGAATCATCAGAAAGCATCTGATAGTATTATGCGAGTAGTGTATATTGCACCTCTTGAGGCTATTGCCAAGGAACGATACCGGGATTGGGAGAACAAGTTTGGTAAAGTTCTTGGAATGCGGGTGGTTGAGTTAACTGGGGAATTGTCCTTGGACATGAAGTTACTTGAGAAGGGTCAAATTGTGATCAGTACACCTGAGAGATGGGATGCCATTTCTCGCCGCTGGAAAAAAACGGAAGCATGTGCAGCAGGTTAGTCTTTTCATTGTTGATGAGCTTCACTTGATTGGTGGTTATGGTGGTCCTGTGCTAGAGGTGATTGTCTCTAGGATGAGATATATTTCAAGTCAGAGTGACAACAAAATCAGGATTGTGGCTCTCTCAACTTCTCTTGCAAATGCCAAGGACCTTGGAGAATGGATAGGAGCTACTTCTCATGGTCTTTTTAATTTTCCCCCTGGGGTTCGTCCTGTACCACTAGAGATACACATCCAAGGGGTGGATATAGCCAATTTTGAAGCAAGGATGCAAGCAATGACTAAACCTACTTATACTGCCATTGTCCAACATGCCAAAAATGGGAAGCCTGCAATTGTATATGTTCCTACAAGGAAGCATGTTAGACTCACCGCTGTTGACCTGATGAGTTGCTCAAAAGTGGATAATGAGGATGAGGCAGCATTTCGTTTGCGATAAGCTGAGGAACTGAAGCCTTTTGTTGATAAACTAAGTGAAGAAACATTGAAAACCACTCTTGAACATGGAGTTGGCTACTTGCATGAGGGTTTGAGCAGTTCGGATCAAGAAGTTGTGTCACAGCTGTTTGAAGCTGGGTGGATTCAGGTTTGTGTTATGAGCAGCTCATTGTGCTGGGGAGTGCCATTATCAGCACATTTGGTGGTTGTAATGGGTACTCAATATTTTGATAGAAGAGAAAATGCTCACACTGATTATCCAGTTACAGATTTATTGCAGATGATGGGCCATGCTAGTCGTCCTCTTCTTGATAATTCTGGCAAGTGTGTCATCCTCTGTCATGCTCCTCGTAAAGAATATTACAAGAAATTCTTGTATGAGGCATTCCCTGTAGAAAGCCATTTGCACCATTTTCTACATGATAACCTTATTGCAGAAATTGTTGCGCAAGTTATAGAGAACAAGCAAGATGTTGTTGATTATCTTACATGGACCTTCATGTATAGGAGGCTGACTCAAAATCCAAACTACTACAATCTGCAGGGAGTAAGTCACAGGCATCTCTCTGATCACCTGTCAGAGCTTGTTGAGAACACGTTAAATGATTTGGAAGCAAGTAAATGTATTGTATAGAGGATGATATGGACCTTTCTGCTTTGAATCTTGGGATGATAGCATCTTTCCATTACATCAGTTACACTACTATTGAGCGCTTCAGTTCTTTGACTTCCAAAACAAAGATGAAGGGTCTTTTGGAGATCTTGGCCTCAGCTTCTGAGTATGCTCAACTTCCTATACGACCTGGGGAAGAGGATGTTCTTCAAAGACTGATTAATCATCAGAGGTTTTCCTTTGAAAATCCAAGGTGCATAGATCCGCATGCCAAGCAAATGCCTTGCTTCTAGCCCACTTCTCTAGGCAGCATGTGGGTGGTAATCTAGCACTGGACCAGCGGGAGGTGCTCTTGTTTGCTACGAGGTTGCTTCAGGCTATGGTTGATGTTATTTCAATCAATGGTTGGTTGAGCCTTGCTCTTCTTGCAATGGAAGTGAGCCAAATGGTAACACAAGGCATGTGGGAGCGTGACTCAATGCTTTTACAGCTTCCACATTTCACCAAGGAATTAGCTAAGAGATGCCAAGAGAACCCTGGAAAGAGTATAGAGAGTATTTTTGACTTGGTGGAGATGGAAGATGGTGAGAGACGTGAGCTGTTGCAGATGTCTGATTTGCAGCTACTGGATATTGCAAAGTTTTGTAACCGTTTCCCCAATATTGATTTGTCATATGAGATTGAAAGTGAGAATGTGAGGGCTGGGGAAAATGTCACATTGCAGGTTACCCTTGAAAGAGATCTAGAGGGGAGGACAGAGGTCGAACCGGTAGATGCTCCTAGGTTCCCAAAAGCAAAAGAAGAAGGGTGGTGGTTGGTTGTTGGTGACACCAAAACTGATCAGCTGCTTGCAATTAAGAGGGTGTGTCTTGCGAGGAAGGCGAAGGTCAATCTTGTATTTTGTGCTCCATCAGAAGCTGGAAGGAAGACTTACATGGTCTATTTCATGTGTGATTCCTTTCTTGGATGTGACCAGGAGTACAACTTCAATGTTGATGTCTTGGAAGCAGCAGGTTGTGACGAGGACAGTGGGAATGAGTAGATCACTAGATCCTATTTTATTTCCTTGAATTCTGATTTTCTCTTTTAGTTGGTTGGACTGCTGAATTTTTTTTCTTTATAAGTTAAAGCTGTAAATATGATTTTGTAGTTATCTCCTTGTTCTGCTACATTGTATGACTCATTATCTTGCTAAAATGAACTTACCAGTATGATAATATGATATGCAGTCGTATATTTTAGCAGTTGCTTGTCTATGCTCGCATTGTCTTTGTCTATGTTCTCTGGTAAAGTCTTATGTGCCTCATTTGATTGCTTGCTTTGGATCAGTTTTACTGCCTGCTCGAATTTCGTTACTGTATCTCGCTCCTGTTGCTAGCATATTGAGTTGATATAATATTCTGAAAATGGCTTCCCTGATTGCTTTTGTAAGTTGTACTAGTATTTTGATATAATTCTTACTTATCTAGTTTATTGTTAAAACAAGTTTTATCCAGAGGTCTGTTTATCTTGTATCTTGTGCCTTGTGCCACTGAAATTAGACAAGTAGAGCACGTTTGTAAAGCATGTCTCCAATTTTCGTTTAGTTTCAGCTATGGGTTCCAAATTACTGTCTTTCCCCATTGCCCTCTACTTTTTTTTTTGGCCGGCCCTCTAGTTCTTGTTGAGATATCTAAAATTGACCAAATTTCTTAGAGGCAAGCTTTACAGAAAAGCCTTCAACACCTAATATAAAACCCAGATCTTATACCTATGATATGAAACTGGTCAAATCTAAAAATGAGACAAGCCAATGAAATAGTTATTAATTGTTAAATGGGCCAAGTTGCCATCTAAGCCCATTTCACTAATCCAACCCAATAACGGAATACCCTGTCTCACGCACGTGAGCTCATTTCCCCGCCAAAACTCCAACACCTTCCCGCCAAAAGGAACCCATCCTTAGGTAAACGTGGATTGTCTCAGACTCAGAACGATCTCCTTCTTTCATTTCCTTCAGAGAAAGTGTGAGTGAGAGAAAGAAAACAAAATGTCGGGATGGGACGAAGGAGCCGTGTACTACAGCAACCAGGCCCAGTTCACAGAGGCTTCCTCGGAAGCGGAGGGCGGCGCCGCCGCATCAGGCACCGCGAGCCGCCACTCCATCCTCCTAAAATTCAAGGAGTTCATTAGAAACTTCGAGAAAGAGAAGAACATGTTTCCGTACAGAGAAAGCCTCGTCAACAACCCAAAATTCCTGATGGTCCATCTCGAGGACCTTCTCTCCTTCGATTCCGATCTTCCTTCCCTGTTACGATCCTGTCCCTCCGATTACCTACCTCTGGTAAAAAATTTATTACAAATTCACGGTCAATCTTCATCATAATAGTTGATTCTATTAGCCTGATGTTGTTGCTCTTTTACAATTGTTGCAGTTTGAGACGGCGGCTGCGGAGGTTTTAGCGAGTTTGAAGATGAAAGTAGCGGGAGATGCAGGTGAAATGGTGGAACCGCAGACAGGCGAGGTTCAGATTTTGCTGACATCAAAGGAGGATCCTGTCTCTATGCGGTCACTTGGGGTAATTGCTAGAGATTTGTTTGTTTGATTGATACGCTAGGTATTTACAGTTTTAACCCACTTTTTTCCTTTTCAGGCTCAATATATATCAAAATTAGTGAAGATATCGGGCATTACCATTGCGGCTTCAAGGGTTAAGGCAAAGGCTACTTACGTGCAACTAATTTGTAAAAACTGTAAAAGTCCAAGGACAGTACCCTGCCGTCCAGGTCTTGGTGGTGCAATTGTTCCACGATCATGTGACCATGTTCCCCAGGTTTTCCCCTTTATTACAATAAGTTGTTATTCTTAAAATATGACTTTTTTTTGTAATCAAAACTGTAGTATAAGTTATGAATTGTGTGTAGCCTGGAGAAGAAGCTTGCCCTATTGATCCATGGATTGTGGTGCCTGATAGAAGCAAGTATGTTGATCAACAAACTTTAAAATTGCAAGAGAATCCTGAGGTAAGGGTCTTGATTATAAGAGAAATATATATGAAATGAGTCATGGAATTTATTTGATGACATGTTCGTTTTTAATTTGAAGGATGTACCTACTGGGGAGCTTCCCAGAAACACGTTGCTCTCTGTGGACCGGCATTTGGTTCAAACAATTGTACCTGGTACGAGATTGACAATAATGGGGATTTATAGTATCTTTCAAGCTTCCAATTCATCAACTAAGTATGTACTTATACCTATTTGTTCAAAGTTTGCTGTGTATCTTAGCTCTTATCCTTCTCTTTTGATTGAAGTTCTAAATTAATCTAATTTTACGTAGCCATAAAGGAGCAGTTGCTGTTAGACAGCCTTATATCAGGGTGGTTGGAATGGAGGAGACAAATGAAGCCAGTTCTCGAGGGCCTGCTACTTTCACACAAGAAGAGGTAAACATCAAATTGATTGTAAATGTTGTTCATTTAAGAAATTGCATCCCCTACTTTAATTAGTTTTCTAATTGCATCTTGCTTTTTGCATTTGTATCAACTGGATGCATGATAGTGCTACTTAAATGTTCCATAGCAAGCTTATCTTGAACTGAGTTTTTTTTTGGCCAGAATCTTGAACTGAGTTGATTATATGAACTTTTATGTCTGGTAGTTCTGTGCATAATTTCTCATTAATGTTACAACAGATTCACTTCTTCGTCATCATTGCTATGCATTTGACCATTTTCAGGTAGAAGAATTTAAGAAATTTGCCTCAAATCAAGATACATATCAAGCCATATGCTCCAAGATTGCTCCCTCTATATTTGGTCATGATGATGTCAAGAAGGCTGTTGCTTGTCTTCTCTTTGGAGGAGCCAGGAAGGTAAGATTCATGTCCTTAACTTGTAGTTCTATCCTTCAATTCCTACTATCTACTGTCATTATAACTGGCTTTCTTGAGTTTGTAGAATTTGCCAGATGGGGTGAGATTAAGAGGTGATATCAATGTGTTGCTCCTGGGTGATCCATCTACTGCCAAGTCACAGGTTTATTCCATGTTTCTTGTTTGGTTGATGTTACTGTAACTGAGTGTTGTTTTCTGTGCTGACTCCTTTAGCCCTCTCTCAGTTGGTTCTCCATGTAGTTTTTGGCATTTTCAAGGATTTTTAGCCTAAGCTATCTCATGTTATAATTTCTATTGCTTGCCACACAAGTTGATGTTAGTTTTCTATGATTACCATGTGCAGTTTCTCAAGTTCGTTGAGAAGACAGCTCCTATAGCTGTTTATACTTCTGGAAAGGGCTCTTCAGCTGCTGGTCTTACAGCTTCAGTTATTCGAGATAGCAGCTCAGTAAGTTCTTGATATGCTTTGGCATCTGTAACATGATATTCTACTACTAGTTCTTTTTCGTTATCATCCTCTGCCCATATGTATGAAATTTTTCTCACGATTTGGCATATCTATGCAATTTTCAGCGAGAATTTTATCTTGAAGGTGGAGCCATGGTTTTGGCAGATGGAGGTGTAGTATGTATTGATGAATTTGATAAGATGAGACCAGAGGATAGGTAAGTTAAATCAATGTTTAAACTTAATATTTGGTTGGCCTACAAGATACTTATGGAGTTTTACTGACTTTATATTACCTAGGGTTGCTATTCATGAAGCTATGGAGCAACAGACAATATCTATTGCCAAAGCAGGAATAACAACTGTTCTCAATTCCAGAACTTCGGTGCTTGCCGCTGCTAACCCTCCTTCAGGGCGTTATGATGATCTTAAGGTATTTAGCTGCAGTTCCTGTTTTCTTCAATTTATGCTTGATACTGCTATTAGGCAACTGAAAGAAATATTATAATCTTGCAGACAGCACAGGACAATATCGATTTGCAGACTACAATTCTTTCAAGATTTGACTTGATCTTTATTGTGAAAGATATCAGGATGTATGACCAAGACAAGGTAGTTTATGGTTATTTTATTCACCTTTATTCTCCCATACTACCCCAAACATTTTAAGTGACATTAGTTCAGCTTACTAAGAACTGGTTGACACAATGGTCTTATGTCTCGATAACTAAACAGTAATTATTTTATTTTAGTGCTACAAGAACAAAATGAGAACATTGGCTCACAGTCTTAACAAGACTTCCAAATGCTTCTACCAAGGTCTTTGAACTTCTATTCTCCTTTTGCAGATTATAGCAAGTCACATCATAAAAGTCCATGCATCTGCTGAGGCCGCATCCATTGATAGTAGACCTACTAAAGAAGAGAATTGGCTGAAAAGGTATACCTAAAATGTAGTGGTTTTCAATTTTTCATGAGTAGAAGTTACTTGACCATATCCAACATTATGCTACCTTGTTTGTGCTTGCTAATTGAGTCGCAAAATTTACAGGTATTTACAATATTGTCGAACAGAATGCCACCCTCGCCTTTCAGAAGCTGCATGTGCTAAACTCCAGAGTGATTACGTTGATATCAGAAGGGTATGGTCAAACTTCAACCCTAAAAAAGAGTATATTCTGCATTTAGTTTGAGATCTAATTAAACTAACAGAAGGGGCCCCTGCTGCCCAGTAACACCAGAAGCTGTCTGAATTTGATTATCTAACATTAGCAATCTATATGGGATATTTTTGTAGGGAATGAGGCAGCAAGCAAATGAAACTGGAGAGGCTGCTGCAATCCCCATCACAGTGAGGCAGCTGGAAGCCATCATAAGGTTAAGCGAGGCTCTTGCAAAAATGAAATTGTAAGTATAAATAAAGTTAGTTGCAAACACTTACAATCGAAAAATCACTGCAAGTTTTTCGTGAACAAGGCTCTGACAATATTATAACTAGATTGATATCTAGTGGCCACTTTTGATATACCAGACTAGATTAGATCTTGCACCTTTAACAGTTAACTTGAAATGTCTATTAGGTCACATGTTGCCACTGAAGGTGATGTAGCAGAAGCATTAAGACTTTTCAAGGTTTCTACAATGGATGCTGCACGTTCTGGGATAAACCAACAAATAAATATCACTCCAGATATGGCCAATGACATCAAGGTTTGTAGACTTTATTTAGTACCATTCCTTTCACATACATCAATGCAGCGCTTTTTCTCACAGTGGTATGCTCTTTCTCAATTTGGTAACAATCTTAACATAAACAGCAAGCGGAAAACCAGATCAAGAGAAGATTGGGAATCGGGAATCGCATATCAGAAAGAAGGCTGATTGATGACCTTACTAGAATGGGGATGAATGAATCAATGGTAAGTGATGAGTCAGATTGAATATTGCTGAGTAATAATTGACCTCTGGTTTATGATTCCAGATGTTCTGACTAACAGACATGTGCTTAATCTTGACTCATTTATCATGCTTTAGAATTGTAGCCCCAAGATTTTAGTTGGATTTCAATTTAGCATGTTAGTGAACATATGGGAATACTAACTAAACATAATCTTAAACTGCATTTGTTCATGATCCAGTTAATGGATGCGGCTGAGTTTGGTCTTGTATCTATATTAATAATGTCATTGTTAATTGTGTTTGGCAGGTAAGAAGAGCCATCTTAATTATGCATCAGAGAGGTGAAGTGGAATACCAACGAGAAAGGCATATTATTGTTCGGAAAATATAACATGCTGTTTGTTGCCTGTTGGTGGGCCTATTTGCTGATTAGGATCAATTACCCAGCCTCCCAACAGTCACCAATTCTAATGACTAATGCTGGCCTGGTGACATGAATTTTATCATTTCCTCCATCATACCAAACAAAAAGCTAGCATGTGATAACTTTTTTTTTTGGGGTACTGTAGCATGTGATAACTGTAACTTTGGTTTGGCCGAGCAACATAGAATTCTCAGCATTTCTGACCTGTAATGGTATTAATTAAGCTTTGTAAATTTGATATCAAGACATGATACGCTATTTATTCATGGTTTAAGTTATTTTTTGTTTTGCAAGCCCAAACTCGTATTTCCAACCTAACCCAACTCTCTGCTAGCGAAGACAACTTTAGTAATCAAGATTAGGTTCAAGGGGAACCCATAATATATTCTTATTTGCCTCTTTCTGGAGTCTGGACTTGTCTTTATTTGCTTAATATATTCTTCTCTGTGTATGGTGTCGACTAGACTTGTGTTATTTGCTTAAGATTTACTCGTTGGACTTGTGGTACCACTTCAACTGCAATTACCAATTTGGTTAATTTTGAGGTTAGGAAGTAACCCTTAGTTCAGATGAGGTTACTTTAATGTGCCTCTAGGTGGGTGGCTTCTCATGGGTTGATTGTGGAGAGTGACTCGAAAAATGCAGTTCATTGGGTTGAATGCCCAGATGATGACCCGTGGAGATTGAGAAAATGGGTTATCCATATCAGGCAGCTTAAAAGGAATTGCTCAGCATTTCGTGTGATCAACATTTTTAGAGAGGCAAATTCTGAGGCTGATAAGTTAGCTAAAGATGGTGTCGACCGGAATTCGCCCCTTATAAGATCTTTTCAATAAGGTTCTTTTGCTGCTTTCTATGATTTTGGTTTGTTGTGGGTTTGTCTGTCTCTTCGGCTTTTGCTTTGGTTGTGCTTTGGAAAATTTTAGACTCATTTCGAATATAGGGAAAGAAAGAGTTGAGCAGATTTTAGGTTGGGTCTTGGCTTATAATGCCAAAAACGGCAACGTTTTCAATTTCTAATTTGCAGATTACGGCGTTTAAATAAATCAAACGCCCCTAAATATATTTTTCGCCAAAATTAACTATTTATTAGGGGGAAGATATATTACTTTGAATTTTTACGGTTCCCACCCAAATTATATATAGCGGCGTTTGTAACCTAAGACGCCTCCATTTAGCGGCGTCTAGGGCAAGATGCCGCTATATTTTAGCTTTATTTTTTACCCAATTTGCCTTTCTCGGAGAAAAATTAAAGATGACAACGTCTTGAGGTACAGATGCCCCTATTTAGCGGCGTCTGGGGACAAGACGCCGCTATCTTTTAGCCTTCTTTTTTACCGAATTTGCCTTTCTCGGAGAAAAATTAAAGATGACGGCATCTTGAGGTACAGACGCCTCCATTTAGCGGCGTCTGGGGACAAGACGCCGCTAACTTTTAGCCTTCTTTTTTTGCCCAATTTGCCTTTCTCGGAGAAAAATTAAAGATAGCGGCGTCTTTAGGTTCAGACGCTTCCATTTAGCGGCGTTTAGGACCCTCAGACGCCGCTATCTTCATTTTTAGTAAATAAAATAGCGGCGTTTACCCAAACGCCGCTAAATAAACACCCCTATCTTAGTGTTTTTCTGTAGTGTTACTATATATGTGTTAGAATAATATGCTATATATTATTATTTACGGAAAGATATATATATATATATATAAATGAATATAAAATAATAAATAATATAATTGTAATAATATCATGAATATACATGAATTTGATTAAACTACAAGTTAGCCTTCTATACTTACAAAGAATAATTCGTGAATGTATATTATGTTAGTAGTATTTATTACATGGATGATAAAAAAAATAATACTTACAGCATCAAGATTAAGCAATGACGGATAAACTTCCATATATGTGATCAGTGGATACTTTTTGAGATGTCTCATCACGAGTTGTCTATTAATTGCAGGAAATGTTATATAACCATAAATATGTATACCTGGTTGATGAAGTGGCTGTAATAAAAATGTCACATTATTAAACTTCATTAAGTACTAAAGCTAAGTTTTTATAGTTGATATATAAAAATCCAAATTTACTTACTTGCACTGTGGCTAGATGTTTGGCTGAACGTTTATATCTAACAAAGGGATAATCATGTGCGCTATAAACTACATTATTTTTACGAGACCACCAGAAATAAGCAAACTCAGGGTCTTCTAGTGTGCAGCAATCGAGTAGATTTTGATGAGATAATTGGTGCAAAAATCCACGATACCTTCTGTATTGTGCTTCAACGGCCTCAACTGCCACAATTGACCAAGCACAATAACCTAAAAAGAGAAAAGATTGATTTAGTTACCAAAAGGTTTAACATAAACA
Organism: Corchorus capsularis; assembly: GCA_001974805.1. Lineage (NCBI taxonomy): Eukaryota > Viridiplantae > Streptophyta > Magnoliopsida > Malvales > Malvaceae > Corchorus > Corchorus capsularis. Next base: position 29,617 of record AWWV01013380.1, on the reverse strand, counting down.
AAAACCAATTCAAATATTTATCACACCCTTGAACTTAATAATTCTTCTTTTAAAATTTAAATTTACTAACCATACTTTCCTTGATCTCTAATTTCACTTAATACATCATGTACATAGTAATTTCTCCAATCAAAATGAGTTGGACAACCAGGTGGTATGACGACTGGGGTGACCTATAACAAACCAAAGCCAATTATATTGAATGAGCATATCCAGACCATATAGTATATGAAAAACATGACGGTGATCACCCTATAACCAAGCAAGTCAAGTACTCTACTTACCGTTTCTCGTAGAAGTTGGTTCATTAGATTGGGACGATGAAGAAGCTACAAACAGAAATCATGAAGTAGTAAGTCAGGGCATGAACAAAACCGATAATAGAGAAGAATCAGACACTAAACAGGGAACAAATTATTGTGCCAAAAAAAACCAGGGAACAAATTAATGCTTAAAAACAATATCGAAATACAAAATTAGAAGAATACAACATATTAAGAGGCGAAAGAAGCTTAATCTTACGTCGTTAGCTTTCACAGAAGCTTCATGTGATTTAAGATGCTCATCATGAGACATGATCGATAGAGACGAATCGCCAATTGCTCACAAGGAACACTCAAGTCGCAAGGAATTAATCTGAAATTGGTTTTGGTTACAAAAGCCATCGTTAGTTACTCGGATGAGTGATCAAAATTGAGTAATGAACTATAGGTACCAACGGAAAACAGAGGGAAAAAAAAACACCACGAATTGAATCAAAGCGGACAACACATAGAAAAAGGGAAGCAAAGCATACAAAATAAACAGATAAGGGAATCGCGAGGATCAAACATGTCGTTTGGTTATTTTATCTCGAAAAAACAGAAAAGAAAGAAAAGAAAAGGCTTAATGGGCAAAAAGGCCCCTGAACTTGCACCGAACCGTCAAATAAGCCCCTGGACTATTATTTCGGCCAAATAAGCCTCTGAACTCTTAAAAAAAGCCAAATAAGCCTTGTTGCCAAGGCTAAATGCTCAAATAAGGACTAAACGTTTTAAGATTTTCTCAAATAAGGATCAAAATACACAATTCCAACAAATTAGAACACATACTTAACAAATTTTTACAAATTAGGGAATCCTTAAATGAAAACCAATGCTTCTCATACATATACGTTAAATTTGATAAAAAAAATGATATTATCATGTTAATTAAAAATCAAACCCTATTAATAAAAATAAATTCATTTAACGTAATATGATATAAAATTATCGTGTGATTTTCAATTTATATATCCCTCACACATTAGCATTAACTTATATCGTATCCAATTTGTAAAAAAATATTAAGTATGTTTTCTAATTTGTTGAAATTGTGTATTTTGATCCTTATTTGAGAAAATCCTAAAACGTTTAGTCCTTATTTGAGCATTTAGCCTTGGCAACAGGGCTTATTTGGCCCTTTTTAAGAGTTCAGGGGCTTATTTGGCTGAAATAATAGTTCAGGGGCTTATTTGACGGTTCGATATAAGTTCAGGGGTCTTTTTGCCCATTAAGCCGAAAAGAAAAGGGAAGCGAACCTCTCACTGATTTGAAACGTAGGGCAGAGGTGCAATGCAATCTAATTTTGGTCTGAGAGATATCAGAACCGGGAGCAATTAGGATGGCTTTTATAGGGGATAATATAGAATATAAGTTGGTGGCTCTTTAAAATTATTAATTAATAAAATACAAAAAATAAGTCTCCAGTAAGTAATTAAGTTGTCAAGATTTCATAATTTGTTGTGATTAACAGCCAACCGGTTACATATATCATAAATTTCCAAGGTAATAAAATAAAATATGATATTAGCCGCCAAATATTTAGAAATTAATTCCTCCCCTATTTAATTTAGGATTAGGACTAAACTTAACTTAACTTAACTTACAAGTGTAGAGATTCAATGCGGTTAAGGCTAGAAGTTCAATATGGAAAATGAGAGGAAAAACCAGTTTTCATTAATTGGTTACATGATTTATACAATACATGAGTTTAGGTATAAGTCAAATACATAGAGTTATCTAGTATAACAAACTATCTGGTGTAACAAACTTTACAAATCAAATATTGAATTTGAATGAAGGATAAGTTGGTCACTTATCCCTTACACGCCCCCTCAAGATGGTGTGGATGTTGAAGAAACGCCAATCTTGGATTGTAATTGCTGAAACTTCTGGCGGGAAAGTGGCTTTGTTAGTAAATCTGCTAACTGGTCATGAGTAGAGACATGTTTCACTTGTAGGGAACCAGCCTGAACTTTGTCTCTAACAAAGTGGAAATCAATCGATATGTGCTTCATTTTGGAATGAAGAGCTGGGTTGGCAGACACGTAGGTTGCACCGATGTTATCAGAGTAGATTATGGGAACATTAGATATTGATACCTTAAGTTCAAACATCAAATTTTGAACCCAAGCGAGTTCTGCCGCAGCAATGGCAATGGCTCTGTATTCGGCTTCAGTTGAGGATCGGGCAACCGTTTTCTGTTTGTTGCATTTCCAAGAGATAAGATTCCCATTAAGATAAACAAGATATGCGGAGGTAGATTTGCGATCACTTGTATCACCTGCCCAATCTGCGTCTGCATAGGCATAAAGTGATGGGGAAGATGTACGGCAGAAGGAAGTGATGGATTTCCGCAGGAAAAGGCCAGTTGACAAAGTGCCCTTGAGGTACCGTAGGACAAGCTTCAAAGCCTGCCAATGGACTGTAGGTTGATGCATAAACTGAGCAAGTTTATTGACTGCAAATGATATATCCGGACGAGTAATAGATAGATACTGCAATGCACCAATAACACTTCTGTATTCTTTTGCATCAGGTAGTAAGGTGCCAGTATCCAAGGTAAGAGAGACAAAGGATGCCATGGGTGTGGCAACAGGCTTGGAGTCAAGCATATTTGTGTGCAGCAGCAGGTCAATGACATACTTTTTCTGAGACAAAAAGATGCCGCTAGCAGTAGTTTCTGTTTCAACACCAAGGAAATAACTCAAGGGTGCCAGATCCTTAAGTGAAAACTCTTTTGACAGTGAGCCAACAAAGTCTTGTAGAAAAGACTTAGAATTGCCAGTTAAGATGATATCATCGACATAAACAAGGAAATAAGCAGTGATATCCTTAGTTGTGTAGACAAATAAAGAAGAACCTGACCTTGATTGTTGAAAACCATACTTTATGAGAAACGAACTTAGAGCATTATACCGTGCTCTTGGTGCCTGTTTCAGGCCATATATAGCCTTTTGAAGTTTGCAAACATACTCTGGATGTGTAGAATCAATATAGCCTGGAGGTTGCTTCATAAAGACATCCTCTGACAGAGTTCCATGAAGAAACACATTGTTGACATCAAGTTGAATCATCTGCCAATTGAACTGAATTGCAACAGAAAGGACAAGCCGAATGGTGGTTGGTTTTACCATTGGGCTGAAGGTTTCAGAAAAATCTATACCTAACCTTTGATGAAACCCCTTGGCAACTAATCTCGCTTTGTATTTGGAGATGGTGTTGTCTGGGTTTCGCTTGATTCGATATACCCATTTACAACCGACAAGATTTTGTGTAGGAGAAGGAGGAACAAGCTGCCACGTACCATTTCGTATAAGTGCATTAATCTCATCGGACATGGCAGATCTCCAATTCGGGTCTTTTACTGCCTGTGAAACGCATGTGGGTTCTGCCACAGATATAGGATGCTTTGTAGCCAGAAAAAATTTTGGAGTTGGCTTGTTGATGTTGTTCTTCAACCGAGTTACCATAGGGTGAGTATTGGTGTTCGATTGGATGACTGGATCTGATGATTGCGGCAAAGGTTCTTGCGGCAGTGGAACATCCTGCGGTAATGGAACATTCTGCAGCAGTGGAACATCCTGCGGCAGTAGAACATCCTGCGGTAGTGGAACATCTGCCTGTACACCCTGCAGTGGAGCTGGACTTAAATCATGGTTAGAATCCGAAATCGCAGTATGTGTTGGTGCGGGCATTGAAGTATATGGCAGAGTAGACTCAATAGAAGAGTGTTTATCTAGGACAACTAGACTCGGACTCGCTAGAAAAGAAGCGGCAGAGGACTCAAGATCTGAAGATGACTGCAGTGGTTTTTGTGAATATGGAAACTGATCTTCAACAAATTCAACATGTCGTGATACAAAGACTTTAGAAGACTCTAAGTCTAGACACAGAAAAGCAATTTGGTTGCTAGAATATCCTAGGAAGACACATGGTTTGGAATGAGACTAGAATTTATTTTTGTTGAAACGACAGAGACATGGATAACAGAGGCACCCGAAAACACGTAGTTTGTGGTAATTGTGATCTTTTTTGAAAAGAATTTGGAAGGGTGAGTGAAAATTGAGTGTGGGAGTGGGCATTCAGTTAATGAGGTATGCAGCGGTTTGGAAGGCATAGCTCCAAAATTGGAGAGGAAGAGAAGCTTGGTGTAAGCGAGTTAATCCAGTTTCAACAACGTGGCGGTGTCATCTTTTGGCAAAACCATTGTGCTCGGAAGTATGTGGAGGTGTTTGTAGGTGGGAAATACCATGTGGTCCAAGAAATTGTTTTAGTTTCTCATACTCTCCGCCCCCATCAGAATATAAAGTAATAAGAGATGTGAAAGAATTTTTCAACCACTGCTTTAAACTTGGGAAATAGCAGAGAGAGATCTGACCTTTTGATTAATGGAAACAACCAAATATATTTTGAATAGTGATCGACAAAAATTACATAATATTTGTGGCCAATAAACGATGTAATAGGTGCTGGACCCCAAATATCTGTATAGACAAGTTCTAAAGGCTTGGAACTAGTTAAAGATGACACTCCAAAGGACTGCTTGTGACTTTTATTGCAGTGGCAGGAGTTACAAGAATGAAAATCTTTGGACAGATGTGGTAGGGAAAAATCCTTGATGACTCTACTGAGAATGAGCTTGGAGGGATGACCTAGGCGCTTGTGCCAGTCTTGAGTAGAAACACGAACGGAAGACAAAACAACATGCTTTATTGGCTGGAAACTAGAGGAAAATTGATAGACATCATCCACGTTCAACCCCCGCGATAGCACTGCTCGAGTCTGCAAATCCTTAACCAAAAATTTGTCAGTATCGAATTCAACAGAGACATTGTTTGCTTTGCAAAATTTTGAAACAGAAATGAGATTCTGAGCAATTTTAGGCACACATAATACTTCCTGTAGTTTGAATGAATGATCAGAAGAGGTAAGCTCAGCCTCACCAATATGGGTTACGGACAGACCTGTTCCATCACCTATCTGAATTGCGTTAGCACCATCATACTCTGCAGAGATGGCAAGATTCTTAAGGTCTGCGGTAACGTGGTGTGAAGCACCGGAGTCCATACACCACGTTTTTCCAGATTGTAAAGCGTTGGCATAATTTGCAGTTGCGGCAGGACGGGAAGTGAAAAAGGATTTCCCCCTGCGGCATTGTTTGGCAGAATGGCCGATTTTCTCACAAATTTGGCAAATGGGCATGTTGTTATCATTGGAGCCAAAAGACTTGCCTCTGCGGTAATTGTTAGAAAAATTTGGAGAAAAACCACGTTTAGCTATATTAGCAGTGGGTACCTGTATGGCAGGATTTTCAGCTTCCTGTTTGAGAAGAAGTTCGAAGGAAACAAGTTTGTCGTGGAGTTCCTCAAGGGAAATTGGTGTTTCAGGAGCCCGAATTGCAATTAAAATCTCTCTGAACTCAGGCCCAAGGCCATTCAAAATGTAAAGGATTTGATCATCCTCTTCAACCACGGTGCCAGTAAGATGTAATTCATTGACATATGTTTCATTTTCTGGAAATACTCTACCACAGGCTGATTGTTCCTTTTGGTGGAGGTAAGAGACCTCTTGAGATCCATGATTCTAGATCGAGTTTTGTTTGCAAACAATTTAAGCAGCTTTTGCCAGGCATCATAAGAAGTTTTGGAAGAAGCTACATAAGGTAGCACTGATTCTGAAGTGGAGGCAATTATGCCATGAAGAATTAATTTGTCCTGCCGAAGCCAAAAGGCGTAGTCAGGATTGGAAATCGTTCGACCATCTTTGGTCACTTCTTTGGGTGGTGCGGCATGAGTGCCATCAACAAATCCAGCGAGGTCGAAACCTTGAAGGAGAGCGTCAAATTGGGCACGCCAGGAAGAGAAATTTTTGGAATTAAGTTTCAATGGCAACTGAGCGGTGGCATTGATGGAGATAGGTTGGGGAGTGGTGGTGTTTGTAGCAGCCATTGATGAGAAGAAAGAAAACCAGGATCAATCAAGTTTTAGCTTGGAAAAAGTCTGATACCATGTAGAGATTCAATGCCGGTTAAGGCTAGAAGCTGAATATGGAAAATGGGAGGAAAAACCAGTTTTCATTAATTGGTTACAGGGTATTTATACAATACATGAGTTTAAGTATAAGTCAAATACATAGAGTTATCTAGTATAACAAACTATTTGGTGTAACAAACTTTACAAATCAAATATTGAATTTGAATGAAGGATAAGTTGGTCACTTATCCCTTACAACAAGTATAAACTTGATAGTATTGTTTATAAGTTGGATCAACAAATAATATAAATAACCTCTGTCCTCGACTCTGCCCTTGACTCTGTTGTGCTCCATGATATCTCATCAATATATCAAACTTTTTTTGTTTTTAATTGCTTTTCAGTTTTCCCTCAAGTAAAAAGGAAGTAAAGGATTTAAAGCACCGATTGCTGAGTGCCTTGTACTTAAAGAAATCGCAAAACCAGGGAAAGATTCTGTTACTGAGGTATACAATCTGTTCTACTGTTTGTGTGTATTAATGCAAAATGTACCAAGTTCCTGCTGAGTTTAGTGATTTAGAATATCGTGATTTGTTATCGATGCGGCTATTGTTTCTCTTTTTTTTTTTTCCAAATGATGAATGGTTAAAGAAGAAAGCTAAAGCTTTGAAATAAACATATTCTTAGGTCTTGATCTGAAAGTAATGCTAGTTTTCCATAGGAGGGTAAGTTAGCCTAGTTTTGGGTGGTTTGTTGACAAAAAGAAGAAAATTAATGATGCAGGCGGAAATGGACATTCCAAGTTATGAGAGGGCTGAGGGCGTGAAGGGGGGCTTTAATCTCCCATCCCTATCCTCATCAATTCATCATCATCAGTTGGTACATGATTTTGGAACATGGCAGAGGATTTTGTCTCCATTCTCAAACTACTCAAGGAGTACTAGCCTTTATTTATTGCAATCCCACTCCAACAAAATTGTCCCCTTTTACATATGAAAATTAGCTCAAGTTATTACCAAAAATATAAGACAAATTTTCATGGCCCTTAATTCATATACATTCCCATTCTTCAAGTTGCAAATCATAATGCCTACTTGAAGCAGCCCAAATCAAAATAGGGCTCAACTCATGATTCTTAATTGCAAGGATGGAATCACCAAAAAAAAATTTGCAAGGATGGGAAAAATTGCAATGCCAAATGTAAGATCAAATTAAAAGCAATTCAATTGATCAACAAGTAGTATTATAATGGAGAAGAATGAAATTACAAATGAGGGGCTAGTTTATTCAATTGATCAATTAATCAGAAACCAGTCAATTTGTTGATTCTTTAGTCCTATGAGCCTTGAAGCCATTCGAAGCATTGTTTCCTACTTGTAACTTGCTCTGCTTTAGCTTTGGGCCTATAATTGGTTGCTGCTGCAACCATACATAGGAGAGACGAGACTACTGACACAAACATCAATGTGACAATCCAAGTATGGAGAATCCAAAATCTCCATGTAGTCGTCAATTTTCTCCCCCTTGAGATTATACCAAGCAAACTTGTGCTGCTGCTGCTGCGGCGGCAACCTTATGACAGACCCATTTGATCCGATTTGATTTTGTGGTGAGAAACCGAGTTTTGGTGAAGGAATAAATCCAAAACAAAACTTTGTGCCCACACTTGGAATACGCCACGGGGTTCACTAATTTAGCACCATCACCCATTGTGAAAGAGGAGAGTTTAGTCCAAAATTCTCCCTTGAAAACCCATATATCATCATAATCCCCACGGTGGCCAATCATACAAAGGCAACCTCCCAATTCCTTAATATCCTTATTATCATAATAATGTTGATCATCCAGCATTAATGGCAGTGGAACATGTCGGTATCTCTCGCTTGTCAGATCAAAAGCAACAAGTCGTGCATTATCGGTGCATGTCATCCAATACAAGGCATTATTAACGAGTATGCCTCTTATTCGCACATTGCATAGTAACGCCTAAAATCCTACAAATACTTGGTCCACCATTACCGACTTTGTACGAAAAAAAGAAAAGAAAAGAAAAGAAAAGAGAGACAATTACCGACTTAATCACTTGTTTTGGACATATTTTTGGATTCTCAAAGGTTTCAACTTTCTGAGCCGAACCCTTTTCTGCGGAGGCTTATTAATTTCAGCCAAGGTGATGAAGAACTTGGCCAATTCACATCATTAATAGAAAAAGGTTTCAATGAAATATAAGTTCCCTTTCTTGTTCCAACATATTTCATTTTCAATTCCCAACGTTTTCCCACCAAATTAGTTTGCAAATCGACAATGAAATATGAAGACTAAAAGTGCTGACAAATTTAGTTCATTTAGTTACCTAATCAGATCAGCAACCTTAAATGTTCCTTTCACGGTTGGACATTCCAAGTTATGATCCCCATCAATTCATCATCAGTTTGTACATGAATTTGCAACATGGCAGAGGATTTTGTCTCCATTTCCATTCTCAAACTACTCATTCAAGGACTAGCCTTTATTTGTTACAATCCCACTCCAACAAATTGTCCCTTTACACATGAAAAGCTCAAATTATTACCAAAAATAAGACGAATTTCATGGCCATTAATTCATATATAAACATTCACATTCTTCAAGTTGCAACTTTTTAGAAGCAGCCCAGAATAAAACGTCAGATAGGGCTTAGCCTTTGTTTCTTAATTGCAAGGATGGGAAATAATTGCAATGCCAAATGTAAGATGAAATTAAAAGCAATTCAATTGATCAACAAGTAGTATTTTTGTTGCCACTTTATTGAATAGGCTTCAATATCTTTTCTAGGTGGCTATCAAGGGTGGATTGGATTTGTTTAAGTCATACAATGTCAATAGATACTTGTTTAGATTCTGATGCTTTTGTCCAAAAAGTAAAAAAACGAGAAACAACAGAAGAAAAAAGATAAAGAGGAGCTTAATTTTTTTCTTATATAAATCCACTATTTTCAAAGGATCGTTAATAATAGTTAAGAAATAGCTTATGCAACATTAATTATCCTTGAGAAACAAATCATGAAAAAGAGAATCATTGGCGTGCCTCTTAGGTCTTCTTCAAGGATAAAGTTTATCTTGATAGAGTAACATATTAAGATATAACCTATGTTTATAAGTTGGAAGAACAAATATATAACCTCTGTCCTCGACTCTGCCCTTGACTCTGTTTATAAGTTGGAAGGCAGATGCTTCAGTGAAAGAGCACGAGAACAAGTATAGATCAAACTGATATCTGTTATATATATCTTGATGACATTGTCACAGTTTAATATGCTTTTGTGCAAAAAGTAAAAAGAAAACGAAAAACAACATAAGAAACAAAAAAGAATAAACAGGAGATGAATTTTTTTCTTCTTATATAAAATATAAATCCACTACTTTGAAAGGATTGAAAAGTCATTAATAATAATTAGAATATAGTTTATACAACATTAATTATTCTTAGAGCAAAAATCATGAAAACTAAAAAGAAGTAATTAATCTGATAAAATAAATAATGAAATGTCATCTAGAACACCTTCGGATATTCATGGTAGATAGAGATCCTCATCATGAGTGACCTCTGGAAAAGTCATATCTCCTTTAACCAAAAATTCTTCTTTAAACTTGATGTCTCTGCTCACCTTTCTATATCCATTATCTCCCCATCTCCTTCCCCATGAGTTCTTCACAAGCCAATAATTTTTTTCAGTGACATAATCAGTTCCGTAACCAACTAGAAGAACAGGATGCTTGTGATTTATACACTCAACTGAGTCATCATCCGGCCCTTCATAAACGGTATTCTACATTCAAAAAGCAATCAATTAGTTATGTCATGTGATGTGACACATGATTACTTCATGTTTAGAATGAGATGAGCTACTATATATGTGTTAGAATAACATGCTATATATTATTTATTTGTTTATCCTAAAGGTCTCATCAAACTAAAGGTCTCTAATAAGGACAATATCTGTATTAGCCATTCTCCATAGTTATTCAGTTGTTACCTCCACTAAATGAATATAAAATTAATAATAATAATAATAATAGTAATAATAATAAATATAATATAATATAATGATAATAATAATAATAACATGAATGTACATGAATTTGATTAAGCTAAACGGTTTTTTTTCTTTTTAAAAAAATAAGCCCTATATTTTCACTAATAAGGATAATTTGTGAATTTATATATTAGAAGTATTTATTATTTATTATATGGATGAGAAAAAAAGATATGATACTTACAGCATCAAGATCAAGCAATGACGAATAAATTTCCATATAACCAATCAACGGATACTTGTTGAGATATCTCATCACGAGTTGCCTTTTATATGCAGGAATTTGTATATCTGGTTGATGAAGTGGCTGTAATAAAAAAAAATTGAAGTCGAACAAAACCGATCATAGATAAGAATTAGACACCAAACAACTAACAAATTAATGCTTAAAAACAATCCAAATATAAAATTAGAAAAGTAGATCATATTAAGAGGAAAGAAGCTTAAATTAATCTTACGTCGCTAGCTTTCGCAGATGCTTCATGGGATGTAAGATGCTCATCATGAGACATGATTGATAGAGACGAATCGCCAATTGCTCACAAGGAACACTCAAGTCGCAAGGAATTAATCTGAAATTGGTTTTGGTTACAAAAGCCATTATTGTTAGTTACTGGGATGAGTGATCAAAATTGAGTAATAAAACTAAGTACCAACGGAAAACAGAGAAAAAAAAAGGCAGAAATGCCAGAACTATCATCACCAGTAATGATCATATCATCAACATAAAGAAGAAGAATGACTATACCACGATCAGTATGGCGAATAAATAAGGCAGAGTCATGAGGACTAGAGAGAAAACCAAACTGTGTGATAGTGGCATTGAACTTGGCAAACCAGGCGCGGGGAGCTTGTTTTAACCCATATAAAGCTTTTCGAAGCTTGCAGACTTTATGTGCAGGGTGAGAGTATCCTGGAGGAGGCTGCATGTAGACTTCCTCTTGCAAGTCACCATTTAAAAAGACATTCTTCACATCCATCTGAAAAAGTTTCCACTTTTTGACAGCAGCAATGGCTAGAAGGCTGCGAACAGATGTGATACGGGCAATTAGAGCAAATGTCTCCTCATAGTCAATCCCATATTCCTGAGAGTAGCCCTTGGCTACCAAACGAGCCTTATACCGCTCAATAGAACCATCGGCACGAGTTTTGATTTTAAAGACCCACTTGCAGCCAATAGCGGTTTTCCCTGCAGGAAGATCAACTAAATCCCAAGTATGAGTTTTCTCAGGAGCCTGAAGCTCTTCATTCATAGCCTGTTGCCAATGAGGATTAGTGCTAGCTTCACGAAAAGAGTTAGGTTCATGCAAGGAAACAATGGCAGAGAAACAATGATAAATATCATTCTTTGGAGGAGGGTTTCTTACTCGGGTAGACCGGCGGAGAGGTACAATTTCTTCAGGCGGAGCCGACTCTGTAGGAGTAGAATCAGGATGTGAAGAATTGTTAAGCTCTTGAGAGACATCAACTTCAGGATTTGGAAATAATTCTACAGAAGTGTCAGTGAAAAATCGAATGGAGCTGGTATGGGAAGAGTGAAATTTGGAAATAGAAGAAAATTGAGTATCTTCCTAAAAAGTGACATGACGAGAAATGCGGACCCTATTTGAGATAGGATCCCAACAACGATACCCCTTATGCTCAATCCCATAACCAAGAAGACAACAAAGACGAGCACGAGGTTCTAACTTATTATGCTCATTTGGCTGAAGAAGAACAAAACAGACACATCCAAAAGGTTTAAGAAGATGGTAAAAGGAGGCTTACCAAATAACCGTTCATAAGGAGAAAGGTTATCGAGAACCGAAGTTGGAGTGCGATTGATGGTAAAAACTGCGGTTAAAGCAGCTTCACCCTAGAATTTTTCAGGGCAGGAGCCAGAAAGAAGGAAGGCTTGAACAGAATCAACTATGTGACGGTGTTTACGCTCAGCTCTACCATTTTGTTGAGACGTACCAGGACAGGAACGTTGAACTAAAGTTCCCTGTTGATCAAGAAAAGTAAGTAAAGTAGATGATTCCTGATATTCCATGGCATATCAGTGCGAAGAGTTTTGATGGAAGAAGAAAATTGAGTTTTGACCATGGTGGCAAATTTGATGTATATTTGAGGCAGTTCAGATCGCTGTTTTAAGAAATAAATCCAAGTATATCGTGAGTAATCATTAATAAAAATAACATAATACTGATAATTACTCATAGATGAGACAGGAGAGGGTCCCCAAATGTCAGTATGGACAAGATCAAAAGGAGATGCTGAAAAGGAAGTGCTATTGTTAAAAGAAAGAGCAGGCTGTTTGGCAAGCTGACAATGTAAACAATGAAAGGAATCATTTTTATTAACGGATCCTAACAATCCACGAGAAATTAAAGGGCGTAATTTACTGGCAGAGGCATGGCCTAGGCGACGATGCCACTAGAGAAGAGAAGATTTAGAGGTGGTTACAGCTGAGAGGTGTTGAGGCAGTTGAAGTGATTTGAGCTCAAACAATCTTCCAACCTTCCTCCCTGTCCCAAGAGTCTTCCCCGTCTGCGGATCTTGTACCTGACAACCAGAAGAAGTAAATAGAATATTAAGACCAAGTTCACAAAGTTGGCAAACAGAGATAAGATTAAAAGCAAGAAAAGGAATGGAATAAGTATCAGGGAGAGTAAGATTTGAATCAGAAACATTTCCAGTGTGTGTTATGGACATGGGAGTGTCATTTGCAGTGTGAATTGGGGGTAGTGATGAAGCAGATAATTTGGATGAAAAAACAGAAGAGTTGGGAGTCATATGATTGTGACAAACAAAGTCAAATAACCAAGAAGATTTACCAAGGGTAACAGACAGAGCAGGGGAGGTAGAGGAATTGGAAGTTAAAACCTGTTTAAGAAGAGATTGAAGATCACTCATGGTAAAGCTAGCAGAAGTGTCAGAGGCAACACCGGCGACGAAAGAAGATGATCCAGACTGTGAGAAAACTCCATTGAGACTAGCAATATCCATGCTTTCCATAACCGAGACAGATTCTCGAAAAACCGAGGGCAAAACCGAATTCAGAAGGTCCAAATTAGGTGGGACGAGACTAACCCAAAAAACTGGTCAACCAAAAAGTCAACGATCAAAGTCAACTATAAAAAGTCAACTGTCAAAGTCAACAGGATGACGTGGCAGGTTGACTCGGTCAACTACTGACGTGGCAGAGCTGACGTGGCAGGTTGACTTAGTCAACAGTCAACAGGATGACGTGGCACTGCGGATTGGCTGGAATGACTAGATCTGGTCAACGCCAAAGCCAAAACTTTGACCGTCGCGTGCGGGCCCCACAGTGGTCGGATCGGGCTGAAATTTTGGTGGTTGATAGATCGGAGCACGTGCTATCCGATGGTATTGGAGGTGTCGTAAACTCAGGTCGGAAAAGTAGCCGAACAGGGACCCGATAGTGAGAAAGATAGGTGGAGGAGGAGAGGACGCCGGAGCCCAGATCGGAAAAAAAAAAAAAAAAAAACTTAGGCTCTTGATACCATGTTAGAAATATTGGTGGAGAGAAAAGAATTGGGAGAAGTTTTGAATTGTATTTCTGAAGGTGTATTTTATATATGACAAAGGTGGATTTATATAGTAGTCCTAACCCCCTCATGTATGGTAAGTTACAATTAACTCCTAAATATACGCTAATTTACAATAAATACAACATACCAAAATCAATTACAACCCATCACAATTAATTACATTAACAAGAATATACGTGATTTGTTATCGATGCAGCTATTGCTTCTCTCTTTTTTGCCAAATGATGAATGGTTAAAGAAGAAATCTAAACATATTCTCTAGACTTTATCCGAAAGTAATGCTAGTTTTCCATAAGATGGTAAGTAAATTTTGGGTGGTTTGTTGACAAAAAGAAGAAAATTAATGATGCAGGCGGAAATGGACATTCCAAGTTATGAGAGGGCTGAGGGCGTGAAGGGGGGCTTTAATCTCCCATCCCTATCCTAATCAATTCATCATCGTCAGTAATTTGTTCATGATTTTGCAACATGGCAGAGGATTTTGTCTCCATTTCCATTCTCAAACTACTCATTCAAGGACTAGCCTTTATTTCTTGCAACCCCACTTTAACAAAATTGTCCATTTACACATGAAAAGCTCAGATTATTACCAAAAATAAGACAAATTTTCATGGCCCCTTAACATTTTAGAAGCAGATCTTTTTTTTTTTTGGCCACATATATGATGCAGATCAGATAGAAGCTTAATGTAAGCTTTGGTATGAGAAAAATCATCCACGAACTTTTATTATCTTTCCAATAAATTCAAACCAAAAGAAAGCAAATCAATTTCCCTAGTTATAACATGAATTAATCAGAAACCAGTGAATCCATTGCTTCTTCATTCCTACTTGCTCTGCTTTAGCTTTGGGCCTATATATAGTTGGTTGCTGCTGCAACCATACATAGGAGAGACGAGACTACTGACAAAAACATCAATGTTACAATTGAAGTATGGAGAATCCAAAATCTGCATGTAGTCATCAATTTTCTCCCCCTTGAGATTATACCAAACTAATTTGTGCCTCGTGAGAGACCGATTTTTGGTCGAGTGATAATAAATCCAAAACAAAACTTTCTGCCCACACTTGGAATACGCCACGGGGTTCTGTAAAGTAGCACCATAACATTCAGACATTGTGAAATCAGATTCAGACATTGTGAAAAAGGAGAGTTTAGTCCAACATTCTCCCTTCAAAACCCATATATCATCATAATCACAATCACGACCATAATCACGACGGTGGCCAATCATACAAAGGCAACCTCCCAATTCATTAATATCCATACGGTAATAATCTTTATCCAGCAATGGCAATGGAACATCTCGGTATCTCTCGCTTGTCAGATCAAGAGCAACAAGTCGTCCATCATGGCTGCTGCATGTAATCCAATACAAGTCATTATTAACGAGTCTGCCACTTGTTCGGGAGAAGGTGGAATATGGGGTTTCATGGAAAGAAGAAGTTCCCCAACAGCCCGCCTTGAAACTGTAAATCTTGGTTAACCAGACGACGCCGTTCTCCCTTAAGTCGCCGAAGGGTGGAAATATCACCACCAATTTATAGTCATCAGAAACGGGATCATACCCAAATCCGTTATATACCAAATCAGAATTACGTTCAGGAGGAATATGTTCAAGAGGAGGGACCTTCCGGATCTTTTTTGTTGTTGGGTTGCAGATAATAAAGCCGTCTCCATCCTTGGTTTCCAAGGCTATCAAACCATTGCAAGAACCTATTATTGGAAATTCAACTTCCAAATCATTTAATATGTCACTACTCTTCATATTCATCTGGACAGTTTCAGGTGGTGGTGAGTGGAAATCAAATATATAGTTGCAATACTTGTCTGAGTCTCGGCGGTGGCGGCGGAGGATGAGGAAACGATGAGAATTGGTTTTGAGGGAGTGGGAAAGATTAAGCTTCGCGAAATCAGGACTGTCGATTAAATCACGATAATCCTTTGAAAGGCACCTTAATCGCACAAGATCTTTCCCCGCTAAGCGGTACAAAATTTCCACCGCAATATCGTAGGGGAGATATATTATTCGGCTCGCCATCTTCTTGTTTAAGCAAAAAAAAATTATGTAAGGAGGGTAGAAAATCACAGAAGCGGATGTGCCTCTACTTATTTTAACAACGCGTAAATTCACCAAACGAAATCGATCAAAGTCCTACAGATACTTTGTCTACACCATTACCGACTTTAATTGTACCCAAAAAAAAAAAACTATCATACCGACTTAATTACTGCTATATTATAATATGACATAATTTTTTTATGAGTTAACCTTATTCGAGTCAGTAACCGCTAGGAGGATTTTCCTCTGAGGCGGTTACGGAATTGTTTTTCATTTTTTTTCCTTCTTCAATCATTCATGGAAGATTGTGATTTCATTTTACTCTTTCTTTTTTGGTCTTTACTATGAATTTGGTAATTTGACAGGACTCATTGTGAGAGCTTTTGTATTGTCTTTGTACAATCTTCCAATCCTTGTTTCTTTTTTTATTCATCTTTAATTTTTTCTTTTAATCCCCCTTTCCTTGTTAATAATGGCTGATGATTTGAACAATCTTTGGGATAAAATCCCATGCCATTTGTATTGTTAAGGGAGAACGTAACACTAAGGGGGCGTTTGGTTGGGGGTGATCTTTGATCACCTGTGGTGATCTTTGATCACCTGTGGTGATCTTGGCAGGTGATCTCGGATCACCTCGTTTGGTTACACTTTTTGGTTTGGTGTGGTAATCCGGATTATCCCCTGATCACCCCTCTTCGGGTGATCTGGATTACCACCATAAACCCATGTAATCTTTGATCACCGGTGATCTTGCATCACTGGTGATCTTTGATCACTAGTGATCTGGGGGGTGATCCAAACCAAATGCCCCCTAAGTTCTTCCATCTTCAAACAATGGTGCGATGGAACCGCAATGATTCCATCTTCAAACAATGGTGCGATGGAACCGCAATGAGATCGGCAGATTATTGATTAATAACGGTGGGATCCGAAGGAACTCAACTTCCAAACTGGAAAAGAGCGGCACGTATTTGATCAAAAACCAAGTCTTCATCAAGTCAGGGCATCAGGCAAACATGATTATATTGAAGGAGATTTAGATTTTGGTTGTATTGTCTTGCAAAAAAAAAATTGTCTAGTTTCTTAGTGAGGGTACATACTTTGTTTGGTATGGAGTCTTTACTCTATGCGTTGTGTAACTCTCTCTTTCATATCAATTCAAGTTTATACTTGATTCTAAAAAAAAAAAAAAAAAAAACCTTGTTCGAGTCAGGTTGGTCCACTATGGGGTAAATCTCTCCTAACAATGATTTTCTCCATTCACAAGACTCGAACCCAAGATCTTGCTGGAGGGGAACAAATGCCAAACCTTGAACCAACCACTTGTTAGTTATTATTATTATTATTACTGATATAATAATACCAACTTAAAGCAGCAAAAAAAAATAAAACGTCTGAAGCTACCGGAGATAGCGCTAAAGCCTAGACAAAAACATTGTAATTATAAACATGGTAATTAATTAGTATTGAATCAAGCTTATTAATTTCGGATTTAAACATGGTAATTTCATCATTGACACTGATCACTACCAGTTCAATATAATGTTTTGAGGGTGCAAGTGGAGAAGTTGCATGCTCTGACAGGTTAAGACGTTGGGAAATGCTGCATTACTAGTTCAATTTTGTATCACCTGGGAAATTGGCTTTGATAAATTCATTCAACCCAATACTCTACCTTATTAGTATAGTAATTAGACTTGTACCAGAGAAAACAAGTGATGACATATTTACATCTTCCCATTTTCTTCAATTTGTATTTGAAGCCAATTTTGGATGTGAAAAGTGAAATGGCAGCATTAAAAGTAGGAGGAGAGGCATGGTTCGACAGTTAGAAAGGCAATCCTACAACACCAGAGACAGAGATGATTAAAACTCATGTTGGTGTGGAGGGGATTTTTGATTTGCTAGTATTTATTTGCTGGTTTGGTTTCAGCAAATGCCAAAATGCATATATATAACTATAAAACCAGCTCTTCTTGTATTTGGTCAAATGTCATTAAGAGACCAATGAAAGTTCCTGCCCAGCAAGGTCGCTATGATTCTCATTTGTACTTCTAACTGTAACGCCTTAAATTCTTTGAAGCATCTCTCTAATTAGAATTTAGAATAAGAGTGACCTGTCTTCGATTGTCCCCTGAAACAGATTTATAGACAATGCAGTTTACCAAATTAATTTGCTATATAAGCTGGCTGCTCCAAAATGGATAATTTGCAGACTTGAAGAATACCAAAGTAATCAAAATGCTATAATTCCTTCAATTCTCTCTCATACAGCAAATTCCCATGTGAATTTTAGACCTCCTGTAACATTTTCATCCATTAACATATCCAATTATCCATTCTGATGAACTGGTAATGTGGAAACATTCTATTCTTACAGCCTTAAAACTTGCAAACCAAACTGCTCTAACCAGAGGACAATGTAAAAACAGATAAAAATACAAAGGATTTTTTTTAGCAAGTTTATAGGACCATAAACTGAGCCAATCTAATTTCTTAGTCCATTTAACAGAATTAAGTCTTCTGACATTACCAATTCTACTCTGTTCCACCAATTTATAAACCAGAAAGCAAATCACCTTCTGAGTTCTGACAAGAAAAAGGTGTAACAAAAAAGAAAAAAATAGATATGATCTCAAATACTATGATACTTTTAAGGTTTGTCTTAATTCTAAATATAAAATTAGCAAACATTTAAGTTTAATATCCAAAAATAACATTAACCCATAATATATTATACTTCTAATGAATGAACCCCAATCCCCAAGCCTTCAATCTACTTCTTCACAAAAGTCAATTAGTATGACACTTTTATTGTCACAGCCTTCAATTTACTTCTTCACAAAAGTCAATTACTATGACACTTTCATTGTCACGGTGAGCCATCGTTCGGAAAGTTCGAGTGGTGGCATTTTCTTGAGGTAGAAAAGTGAAAGTTTCACGAGCTAGAAAAGTGATGAGATAGCAGTTGGTACGGAAAATACCAAACGGAATTGCCTTCACATCCTTTACCTTAAAAAACTCATAGTTGGAGTACTGAAAGGACCCTACCTTCACATCCTCTACCTTCAAAAACTCATAGTTGGAGTACTGAAAGGAAAGAAAAGAAACTTAATTAGTGTTAGTAGACATAAAAGATGATCTTAAGAGACATAAAAGAACTCATGAGAGAAAATAAAAAAAACTTACATTCTTATCATTGTAGGATCGAATGGCTATAGCACATAAAAGGTCGGTGTCAAACTCAAAACTCGTTGAAAAGAAGCGATGGCGAGTGGCCAAATCAGGTGCCCCACAGCGAGGGTCCAACATCATACCAAGAAAGGGAGAGATTGTCGTAGTGATTGAGCCAGGCATATGAGCTGAATAGAACCAACGCCCATCGTTTGACCCACCGTCAGAGTTCGGGCCTAATAAGGGAATGATCACATTAGGACCACCGTAACCCGGTTTTTCAAGAGGGGAAGGGCTGAGATCATCACAACACTTGTTTGGTGAGGGAGTGATTGACCCGGGAGTAGTGAAGGGAGTGATTGACCCGGGCACATAAGGAACACAGAATCCCTGTTTTTTCAAAAACACAAAAATCACACACCAGCACTTAAAGATAATGCTTAAGAAAACAATTCAAATACGAAGAGAAAAGACAGATATTGAGAGGGAGGAGGCTTACGCCTTACAGGCATCATGATTGATAGATAGAGAGGAATCGCCAACTGCACACAAACTTACAAACCCTCAAGCCCCTTTAGAAAAAATAAAATAAAATGAAGGATCAAGTACTAATTAATAATAACGAATTCATGATCCGAATGTAGCAGAGCCTCGATTGCAACTACAAGGAAGGGAGCAAAACGGAAGAATGAAAAGGCAAACCTCTTAAGACAGATTTTAAACGTTGAAGAAGGAAAGCAAACCACTTTGAGACAGATTTCAAACGAGGAAATCTTCTGATTAAAATTAAAAGACGACAACGATATATATATGTGTGTCGCCCCTTTCTCCCACTCCTAATCAGAGTAGGTAAAAATATAAAGAATTACAACGCTAAATAGGTCGGTGGCTCTTTAATTTTTTTTCTTTTAAGAATTACACTTTATTATTTACTTATTTTTTTAGGAAATAAAGTCCAAATTGAGTCTATACTTTAGTGTTTAAAGATTAAAAGTCCAAATCGATCCGTTCTATATCTATCCGATATTAATATGCAAGCCATAATAGATTGTAAATACCCAAAATAATTCATAAAACACTTGAAATAACTCTTTAACAGAGAGCATAAATAGGAATGTTCAAGTAGGCGATCCGTTCTTGATATGACTAAAAATATTATTGTAAAGAGCAATATGAAGTTCAAAATAGAATTTAAGAAATAACAAACAGACTAAAGTTCATAAACACATGAACTAGAATGTATGAGTCTGAGAGATGAGCTTGGTGGCAGCATTTGATGGTTTAGAGAGCAACCAAACACCACCTATATAGTACGTATTGCATCAGTTGTAGTAACTAGTAGAGTAGTTGAAGCATATAATTTCATGTATATGTAAAAGATGGACCAAAAAAAAAAAAGGAATGAGAACCCTCGCCAATAGCAAAGTAAAATCTAAAAGTAGACTAATCTAGGATGACTAATATTCTATCAATGATCCCAAATTAATAGTCTAGCAAGAGATACCAAAGTTCAACTAATTAAAGCTTGGTACCAAAACTAATCAAAATTCAAAGCATATGTCCTAGTTTTTGAAGCATAATTAAATTACATAACCATCTCTTTCATTCAAAACCACCTCTTACAATAATATATATACCAACACTGAGGCAATAGGGAAAAACAAAGGAACGTGGAAAGAAAAGAAAAAATAGATTTTTGAAAAAAGTTACTTATATAGCTAAGAAGGGTCAATCAATCATAAAAAATGATCTATATATGTAGATATTAATATACCATCTAATTCAAAATGGATTTTTTTATCTGACCTTTTCATGCACCAACATTGATTTGCACTAATTACATATAAGTTTCTTCATTTCAGCACTACAAACATAATTAGTTGGACTAAAAGTATTAAAGTAACATGAAATGGAAGAATGAAAAAGTTGGAAAGACTGCCTAAAAACATATCTAAACTCATTTTCCTCCAGCAATTAATTTTAAAGTCTAATATTGTGTATATGGTATGCACACTAGAAATTTTAAGTTAATAGTTTCAGCCGTATATTAGGTGATTGGAAAATGAATTTTTTTTTTTAATACATAAGAACAGAAAGAAATTAAAGGCAGCAAAAGTGATTGGAAAATGATGAATGTTCTAATAAGACAAAGTTGATCAAGTATATATAGATGATGAATGTTCTAAGTGGAATGTACGTATGTTGTTTTAACTCTGCCCTTGACTCTGTTGTGCTGATTCAGAAGACATTGATATCTCGGTATATATAGAGCAAGATGAAGATATAGAAATGTAGATTAAAGGGTTTTTGGATTGGAAGCTTGGAGGCATTGACTATATAATTACGAGCAGCCAGCCCCATGATCTAAGCTTCTTAACCTGTTTCCTTGGCAGCAACCTTTTTATAAGATATAATTAGCTTATTGATCATATATATATATATATATATATGCTGGTGCAGTATGATGGAGTTTTTGTTGCATGGAATGTTGTATTATCCTGGGAAATTGCCTTTGATAAATTCATTCAACTCACAAGTACTCTACCTTCTTAATTAGTATTAATAATTAGACTTGTACTAGAGAAAACAAGTGATTTCACATAACTTATTGCAATCTTCCATTTTCTTCAATTTGCAGCAAATTTTGGATGTGAAAAGTGACATTATGGCAGCATTAGGAGAAGGAGGAAAGCCATGGTTAATCAGTTGGAAAGGCAATACCACAACACCAGAGACAGAGATGATTAAAAGTCCCGTTGATTTGGAGAGGATTTTTGGTTTGCTAGTTTGGTTTCAGCAAATGCCAAAATGGATCGACCAGTACTTCATATAACCCATTTTCGCAACATGACTTTGCATAAAACGAGCTCTTGTATTTGGTAATTGGTAGAATGTTACCAATTAATCCTGCTTATTCTTAAATCATTGAACAACTTAAAATCGCTAAACCCATTCATGCTCATTCTTGGTCTCAACTCCTTGCCCTGATCAACCCCAAACAGAGATATCTTGAGAAATCCTCAACAATGGGATTAAGAGACCAATGAAAGTTCCAACTGTAATGCCTTTGTCCCATTAAAGACTGAATTCTTTGAAGAAGAGTGACCTGTCTTCGATTGTCTCCTGAAACAGATTTATAGACAATGCAGTTTACCAAATTGTGCTATATAAGCTGACTGCTCCAAAATGGATAATTTGCAGACTTGAAGAATACCAAAGTAATCAAAATGCTATAATTCCTTCAATTCTCTCTCATACAGCAAATTCCCATGTGAATTTTAGACCTCCTGTAACATTTTCATCCATCAACATATCCAATTATCCATTCTGATGATCGAACTGGTAATGTGGAAACATTCTATTCTTACAGCCTGAAAACTTGCAAACCAAACTGGTCTAACCAGAGGACAATGTAAGAACAGATAAAAATACAAATGATCTTTTAGCAAGTTTATAGGACCATAAAGTGAGCCAATCTAATTTCTTAGTCCATTTAACAGAATTAAGAAAAAAATAGATATAATCTCAAATACTATGATACTTTATATACCATATAGCTAAAAGGTTTGCCTTAATTATAAAATGCATGAGGAAATAGCTTCAACGATGCTAGTAGCAAACATTTAAGTTTAAAATCCAAAAATAACATTAACCCATCATACTTCTAATTACCCCCCATCCTCAAGCCTTCAATTAATTAATCTACTGCCTCTTCACAAAAGTCAATTAGTATGACACTTGTATCGTCACAGCCTCCAATTTACTTCTTCACAAAAGTCAATTACCATGACACTTTTATCCTCATGGCTTATGTGAGCTTTTGTTTGGAAAGTTCGAGTGGTGGGAGGTAGAAAAGTGAAAGTTTCGCGAACTAGAAAAGTGACGAGATAGTAGTCACTAAAGTAGTCAGTACGGAAAATAGTCATACTATACGGAATTGCCTTGACTACCTTCACATCCTCCACCTTCAAAAACTCATAGTTGGAGTGCTGAAAGGAACGAAAAGAAACTTAATTAATGTTAGACATAAAAGATCTTAGAGACATAAATAAAAGAACTTAGAGAAGATTAAAAAAACTTACATTGTCATCATTGTAGGATCGAATGGCTATAACACATAAAAGGTCGGTGTCAAACTCAGACCTCGTTGAAAAGAAGCGATGCTGAGTGACCCAATGGGGTGCCCCACAGCGAGAGTCCGACATCCTACCAGGAAAGGGAGAGATGGGAGAGATTGTCGTAGTTTTTGAGCCAGGCACATGAGCTGAATAGAACCAACGCCCATCGTTTGACCCACCGCCAGAGTAGGGGCCTAATAAGGGAATGATTACATTAGGACCACCATATCCCGGTTTTTCAGAAGGGGAAGGGCTGAGATTGTTTGGTGAGGGAGTGATTGACCCGGGCCTCTAAGGAACACCGAATCCCTGTTTTTCAAAACACAAAAATCAAAATCAGAAATCATATAGATAGAGACAAATTAAACTACTGTACAAGGGTAAACAACATATATATTTCTATTCAAGGTAGAAAAGAAACTTTATTGAAAGCGAATTTACAAAGTATGGCAAGGAACACAAAGAAATTGACATGAATAAAGCTTACCGGCATCATGATTGATAGATAGAGAGAAATCGGCAACTGAATCCCTTTGGCTTGAGGTTCCGGTCTTCAATCCCCTCCAGAAAAGGGAATTTTTTAAAAAAAAAAGACAAAAAAAGGAAAGCAAATGATTTTATAATAAAATCTCTAATAGGACTTAGGACTGATTTGAAACGTTGGGGGAGAGGCGCAGCGCAATCAGAATTAGGATGCCTTCTACAGGGGCTGGATTTTAATATATATAAATATATAATATATATAAGTCGGTGGCTCTTTAAATTTATTCTCCTAATTGAAATTGGAACGATTTTTCAATTTTTCCTAATTGGATTAGTTAACTTGAGGATTAATTTATCTTTTTTATTTTCTACTCCTATATATATCATCTTTTTGAATTTATAATAGCATACTCTTTATTTTCTCTTTCGACTTTGTCGTGGAGACCTAATTTTGGTGGAGTTGCGAAATAACTATGGATGTGTATGAAATTCTGAGAAGCCAGACCAAGGTTGCTTTGACACTTACGAAGCACGTTCTGCGAGTCAAAGCCAGGGAGAACTCTAACGCGGTGCTCTCGCCGCCGTCTATACAAGTGGTGCTGAGCGTAATTGCCGCCGGCTCCAATGGCTCCACTCTAGACGAACTCCTCCGTTTCCTCGACTCAACTTCCAACGACCAACTCGCCTACTTTTACTCCAAGATTGTTCCCCATGTCTTCAAAGACGGTAGCCCCCTTGGAGGACCCCAATTGTCTTTTTCCAACGAAGTTTGGATCGACAAGTCTCTCCCCTTGAAGCAAGCTTTTGAGCAGATATTGCAGGATGCCTACAAGGTTGATATTCAATCCGAGGTATATATATATTTTGTTTTCTCGATTATATTTATTTAATTTTAATTTTTTTGTATTTAATTACAATTTGGGAAAGGGATTAATTCATATGCTAATTTATTCATTGTTTTCATGTTAATTAAGGCTAATGAAGAGATTAGTGAAGTGGATTCATGGGTACAAAAGGAGACGAATGGTCTTATCAAACAAGTTGTTGGTCCAGAGTGTGTTGACGTTTTGGCAGAATTACTATTCTCCAATGCAATTTACTTCAAAGGAGTTTGGTCCCAAAAATTCGATGTGGAAAAAACAAGGGACTATGACTTCTACCTTACAGATGGGAGCTCCGTTAAAGCACCCTTCATGACCAGCCGAAAGGACCAATACATCAGCGTTTTCGATGGCTTCAAAGTGCTAGGCCTTCGTTATCAGCAAGGTCAAGATTTAGACCGCTATTTCAGAATGTACCTTTTCCTTCCCGATTCGGTAGATGGGTTGGAAGCTTTAGTAGAGAAAGTCATGAGCTCTGAATCTAATTTCTTGGAACATCACCTTCCGAGGAAAGCAGTTGCAGTGGATGAATTCAGGGTTCCAAAGTTCAAAATTTCATCTCAGTTGGAGACTTGTGGAATTTTCAAGAGATTGGGAGTCTTCTTGCCTTTCTGTCCCGTTGAAGCAGATTTGACGAATGTGGCGGATTTGCCTGATGATGGTCGGGAGAAGCTGCATGTTTCAAGCATATTCCATGAAGCTGTCATAGAGTTCAATGAAGAAGGGACAGAAGCTGCTGCTTTTACTAGTATGAGTTGTGGGTTTGGGGCAGGATGTTGCATTGCTGAGCCAGAAAGGATAAATTTTGTGGCGGATCACCCCTTTCTTTTCATGATCGGAGAAGTTATGAGTGGAATTGTTCTCTTCACTGGCCATGTCATCAATCCCTTGCTTGAAAGCTGATCAACGACTCCTGCCTTTGGATATTCTCTAGCATCTTAATCATAAGGCTTTTAGTTTGTTTATTTTTTTTTTCCAATGTTTTTGTTATTCAGTTTTCACTCCTCTAAACAATAAAGATCACCAAATTAATATCTATTTCAGAATTTGGAATTTGTCATTTAATTTGATTGTAATGGGGTTTTAGTGTAGCCATCAAACAAGTCTCTCTTGTTTTTGTTCCTTTAATTTTTTTTTTCTTTGCTATGTCAAAACTTAAATGATGTTGCTAATATATAAGTTTATGAGACATAATTCATAGGATTTGGATGGTTGTTTCAAATGATTCATAAAATTGTTTCAGTTAATTAAGTAAAGTCTCAAAAATAACATTTGTTGAAAGAGTTTAAACTCTTTGAGCCGCGCTATTTCCAAAAGTAGTGAGTTTTATACCTATATATTATGATGCTATATATATATGAGTTTCATGAGTGGAACCGGGACCGCAGAGCGCGTTTTTATCAAAAAACTGTGATTTCGACTAATATTTTGTAAAAATTGACCAGAAATAGTTTTCCTCAATTTTTGTCTAAGATACTCATAAAATATATATATATATATATATATATATATAATTCAACTCAAAAAATTAGAGGACTTTTCACGCTTTTATTATTGTTTTTCATATTTTTCTGAATTAATTTCTAATTAAATCGAAATAAGATTTAGATGCTCGTAAAATAAAATCCTTAAATTCAATGTGGCTGAGATTTGATTAGATAAATATAGATATTCTAAGGAGTCTCAGCGCCAAAAATCAAGCAAAACTAAGTCGAGATCTCGAAACGCATTTTTAGCCAAAAACCGTGATGGTTAATTAGTACACGATTTCGGCTAAAATTTTGCAAAAAACGACCCATAAATTTTTTCCGTCAATTTTTGGATAAAATACTCATAATATATATATATATATATAATTTAATTCCAAAAAAATTGGAGGACTTTTCACGCTTTTAATATCATTTTTCATGTTTTTCTGAATTAATTTCTAATTAAATCGAAATAAGATTCAGATGCTCATAAAAACAAATTCTTAAATCCGATGTAACTAGGATTTGGTTAGATGAATAAGGATATCTCAAATAGTCTTGACGCCAAAAGTCATGCAAAACTTAGCCGGGGCCACGGAACGCGTTTTTAGCCAAAAACCGTGATGATTATCACATGATTTCGGCTAAAATTTTACAAAAATGGACTCAAAAGTTATTTCCTCAATTTTTAGCCACAATACTCATAAAAATTATATAATTCAATGCCAATAAGATTGAAGGGCTTTTCATGCTTCTAATATCATTTTTCCTACTATTTTCCGAGATAATTTTTAATTAAATCGAAACATGATTCAGATGCTTGTTTTACAAATCCATAAATCTATTGTGGATGAGATTTGGTTAGAGTAATATAGATATTTCAAGGAGTGTCGGCGCAAAAAATCATGCAACATTGAACCGGGACCGCAGAGCGCGTTTTTAGCAAAAAACTGTGATTTCGACTAATATTTTGCAAAAATTGACCAGAAATAGTTTTCCTCAATTTTTGTCTAAGATACTCATAATATATATATATATATAATTCAACTCAAAAAATTAGAGGACTTTTCACGCTTTTATTATTGTTTTTCATATTTTTCTGAATTAATTTCTAATTAAATAGAAATAAGATTTAGATGCTCGTAAAAACAAATCTTTAAATGCAATGTGGCTGAGATTTGATTAGATCAATATATATATTTCAAGGAGTCTTGACGTCAAAAATCATGCAAAACTGAGCCGAGCCCCGAAACGTGTTTTTTTTTAAAAAAAAAACCCGTAATGATTAGTACACGATTTCGCCTAAAATTTTGCAAAATATGACAAAAAAAATTTCCTCAATTTTTGGATAAAATACTCATAGAATATATATATTATTTAACACCAAAAAGATTGGAGGACTTTTCACGCTTGTCATATCGTTTTTCATATTTTTTCTAAATTAATTTCTAATTAAATCGAAATAAGATTCAGATGCTTGTAAAAAAAATCTTTAAATGCAATGTGGCTGAGATTTGATTAGATGAATTGGATATCTCAAGTAGTCTTTGCGCCAAAAATCATGCAATACTGTACCAGGGTACCGGAACACATTTTTAGCAAAAAAAAAATCGTGATATTACACGATTTCGGCTAATATTTTGCAAAAAATGAGCCGGAATAATTTTCCTCAATTTTTAGCCACAATACTCATAAAAAATATATAATTTAACGCCAAAAAGATTGAAGGGCCGTTCACGCTTCTAATACCATTTTTTTCTAATTAATTTCTAATTAAAACGAAACATGATTCAGATGCTTATAAAAACAATGTCTGAGATTTGGTAAGATGAATATAGATATTTGAAGCAGTCTCGGTGCCAGAAATCAGTTACCAAAGAAAACAATTCATATACGAACAGATATAAGATAGGCTTACATCTCTGGCTTTAAAATTAGACATGATTAAATTAAGTGTTAAAGTTTCACCAACTACTCTCTAGATTAATCCAATTGGCTTCATATAGTTTATCATTTACCTAAGTGGATTGGTAAATTCAAACTACAAGTTTGCTCCGTAGATGAGGTAAGTTTAGGTAAAAGTGGCATTACCTAAGTTAGGCACAGGCAAAATTAAAATATTGCCAATGTACACCGGATGCTTGCGTATATAAAGGGCATGCCAATTGCATTGTAGAGTCAAGCAATTGCGAAGTGAAAAATTGTGTAAAGCAATTGTGGTGAGTTGTGAGCAATTGTGCGAGCAAAAACGTGGTGAAGTGTGGAGAGCAATCGTGGTGAATTGTGAGGAAAATTGTGGAGAAGAGCAAAGCAATTGAGAGGAAGAATAGAGTGAATTATGTGAGCAATTGTGAGCTAAGTCAAAAGAGAGTTTTTTGTATTTGCTCTTTGCTATAATAAAATTTTCTTGCCTTCTCATTAGCCAAGCCAACATTAAGTACTTAAAACAATTCATATAGGAACAGATATTGCGAGGGAAGAAGCTTACAGGCATCATGATTGATAGATAGAGAGGAATAGGCAACTGCACACAAATAAATAATGAATGTTGCACAGCCTCGATTGCATCTAGGAAGGGAAGCCGGAAAGCAATTAAACCTCTTCAGACAGATTTCAAACGTTGGCCGTTCGAGATTGGGAGCTAATAGGATGGCTTTTATTGGGGATATATATAAGTCGGTGGCTCTTTAATATTCACCTAATTAAATTTGGAACAATTTTTCAAATTTTTCCTAATTGGATTAGTTATTATTTTAATTAACTTGAGTATCAAGTTATTATCTTTTTATTTTCTACTCCTATATATATCATCTTTTTGAGCTTATAATTTTATACATCACAAACAAAAACATACCATTAAAACTCTATAATATAATTTTCTTGTCGTATCTTATTTTCTCTTTTGTCGATTCCTGGAGCTGCGAAAACTAACTATGGATGCCACTGAAATTCTCAGAAGGCAGACAAAGGTTGCTTTGACCCTTACGAAGCACGTCCTGCAAGCCAAAGCCAGAGAGAACTCCAACGCGGTGCTCTCGCCGCTGTCTATACAAGTAGTGCTGAGCGTAATTGCCGCCGGCTCGAATGGCTCCACTCTGGACCAACTCCTCCGTTTTCTCGACTCAACTTCCAACGACGAACTCGCCTACTTTTACTCAAAGATTGTTCCCCATGTCTTCAAAGACGGAAGCCCCCTTGGAGGACCCTGCTTGTCTTATTCCAACAGTGTTTGGATCGACAAGTCTCTCCCCGTCAAGCAAGCTTTTCAGCAGATATTGCAGGATGTCTACAAGGCTGCTTCTAATCAAGTTGATTTCCAAACCCAGGTATATATTTAATTTCTTAATTTGCAGCTCGATTATATAATTTAATTTATCTTTTTGTTTTGTATTTAGAAATTGGGAAATTAATTCATATATGCTAATTTATTCTTTTTAATTTTCTTGTGAAGGCTAATCAAGTGGTTAGTCAAGTGAATGAATGGGCGGAAAAGGAGACGAATGGTCTTATCAAACAAGTTCTGGGTC